>APFE031721594.1:33339-85839 GCA_000404065.3 Pinus taeda | reverse complement strand
CTGCACTGCTGCATCTTGTAGTGCTTCCGATGACTCTACTACTGCCACTACTGCATATGTACGAAAACTCCCTCTGCATCCGTGCTACTGCTGGTCCTTTCTCCCAACACTACATCTGCACTGCAACACCCTCTGCATCTGTGCTGCTGCTGGTCCTTTCTCCCAACACTACATCTACACTACAACTTCCTCTTCATTCATGCTGCTAACAGTCTCATTTCTACTTCTGAAAGGGGTTCTTTACCATCCCCATATTTTCCCTGAAGTAGTCAAATTTTGACTTTCCAAGGGCCTTGGTGAGGATATCTGCCACCTATTCTCCTATAGGAGTGTATCTCAACTGTACAGCTCCTCGTTGGACACAGTCTCTGACAAAGTGACATAGGATATCTATATGCTTCGAACTATCATGAAACACTGGGTTCTCAAAGAGTTTGATGCAACTCTAATTATCACTCATGATCTTGATTGCTTCCATATTTCTTCTGAATAGGTTCACCAACAGTTTTTTAAGCCATATGGCCTCACAAAAAATTGTGCTTGCTGCCATATATTCTTCCTCACATGAGCTCAGATCCACGGAATTTCGTTTCCTACTGTACCAAGAGGTCATTCCTGATCCAATGTTGAAACAGTACCCAGATGTACTTTTCTGATCCACTGAACTTCCTGCCCAATATGCATAAGTAAATCCACTCAACCTAATATCATTCCCCTTGGTGTATAGGAGCCCATAATCAACTGTTCCCTCTAAATACCTGAGAACGTGTTTGGCTGCTACCCAGTGTGCCCTCTTTGGTTCCACCATGAACTGACTGAGGGTGTTGACAGCATAGCAAATATCTGGCCTGGTATTGACTAGATACATCAAGGACCCTATGAGCTACCGGTATAGGGTGGGATCGACATCCTTGTCTTCTGATGCATCAATCTTCTTCCAGTTGGTGATCATTGGTGTAGCCATAGGTCTACAGTCACCCATCCCAAACCTTTTCAGGATTTCTGTAGCATACCTCCCTTGGCCAAGGAATATTTCTCCTTTCTGCTGCCAAACTTCCAACCCTAGGAAGTAGTGCATTCGTCCCAGATCCTTCATATCGAACTCTGTGGCTAGATTCTTCTTATAGTCCTCAATGAGTGTAGATGATCCTGTCAGAAAGAGATCATCCACATACAATACTAAGATAAGCGGCTCATTCTCTATGACCATATAGTAGAGATTCAGATCCACGTCACTCTTGACAAACCCCATCTTTTGCAAGTAGCCATATATTCGACCATACCACGCCCTCGTTGCCTGCTTTAGCCAATACAAGGCTTTCTTCAGTTTGCATATATAAGACTTCTTCTCATGAGTTTCAAAGCCCTCTGGTTGTTCAATGTATACCTCTTCTTCTATTACCCCGTTCAGAAATGTCGTCTTGACATCCATTTGATGGATCTCCCATCCCATTTGGGCTGCAAGAGATATCACGGTTATAATAGATGTATACCTGGCTACAGGGGTGAAGGTTTCCTCATAGTCAATCCCTTCCTTTTGAGCATAACCCTTAGCCACAAACCTGGCCTTGTATTTCTCAACACTGCCATCTGCAACATATTTGATCTTGTAGATCCATCTTGAACCTACCACATATCTGTCTTGAGGCCTTGACACCACCTCCCAGACATCGTTCACCATTATGGAGTTATACTCCTCTACCATCGCATCTAGCCAGACCTGATGCTGAGCTGCCTCCTTGAAACTGGCAGGCTCTCCATCCTGAGCTACTAATGACTGATATCTTCTCGCTGTTTTCGCTCCCTCTTACTATTCCTTGGCTCACTGATGAAGTTCTTTGCATCACGCAGAATCAGACGAAGTTCCCTGCTAGTTCTTCCTCTGCTAGCAGTTGCTTATGTTCGCTCCTCCTCCTCATCCTGAGAATCTTCCTGACCTGAGGAAGAATTATTTACTTCCGTTGGTTGAAGAGGCATGACCAACAGATCCTCTTTCGACTACTCCTCGGAAGGAATTTTGCGAGATCTTCTGAAAGCTTTGTCCTCCATAAACTTTACATCTCGTCGTACTACTACCTTCCTGCTCCTTGGAAGATAGATTCTGTATGCCTTAGCCTTCTCGCTATATCCCACCAGATATCCCTTTTCTGCAATTTGATCCAACATCTTCCTCTTTTCTTCAAGTATGCGGCAATATGCTAAACTCCCAAATATCTTGAAATGACTGACTTCAAGTGTCTTCCCAGTGAAGAATTTCTTTGGACTAATCTTGCCCAATGACCGACGAGGAGTCCTATTCTGAACGTAGACAATTGTGTTGCATGCTTCCGCCCACTGTTATTTTGGCAGATCTTGATCATACAACATGGCCCTAGTTGCTTCTACAATAGTCTTGTTTTTCCTTTCTGTCACTCCATTATGCTCTGGATTGTAGGGAGATGTCCACTCTCTTCTGATTCCCTCCTTAGCGCACTAATCAGTGAATTCATTATCGACATACTCTCCACCATTATCTGAGCGCAAGACTTTTATTTTCTTCCCAGCCAGATTCTCCACTAGAGCCTTGAACTCCTTGAATCGACAGAAAACCTCATCCTTGGTTTTCAGAAAATAAATCCAAGTTTTCCTCAAGTGGTCATCAATAAAGGTAAGGAAATACTCAGCACCACTGGGAGCTTAATGGACATAGGTCTACAAATATATGAGTATATGAATCCTAGTACACTCTTGGCCCTATGTTTGCTCCTAGGAAATGTCGCCTCGGCATACTTTCCTAGAGTGCATCCCCTACATACATCATCTCGTTCCGTACTCAGATCCGGAACTCCTGTTACAGTGCTCCTGAGAATTCTCAGAGCTCCATGGTGTAAGTGACCCATCCTTCTGTGCCATAGTTCGTTCAAGTCCTTGTCCCCATGATTGCCTATTAGTGGCATTGGTGATTCTAGTTGTAATCTATACAACCAATTACTTTTGATCCCGATCTGCTCTTTATTTTTCCAGCTTGGGTGTTTGACGTATACCTTTTCCTTGATGAAGCAGACATCATAGCCCTTGCCTTGTAGTTGTGACACAGAAAGTAAGTTCATCCCTAATCCTGGTACATGCAACACATTTGTGGCACGGAACTGCTCTCCCGATTCTGTTTGAAAAACTATGGTACCCTTTCCTACTGGAGTACACCTTTGCTTGTTCCCCGTGGTGATCTGAAAGTTCATATTATCTTCTCAATATTCTGAGAAACACTCCCTGATTCCCATCATATGCCATGAGGCTCCACTGTCTATATACCATACTTTTGATGATGCAGCACTAGTCATGCATGCCACTTCTTCTTCCAGCCTGGAAGCCAACATAGAGAAATCAAAATCTTTTTCTCTTATGCAATCTTCTGAAAATGTATGTGAGTCCCATGAGGTGGATGCCTTTGCATTGTGGTCTCGACCCATAACTGATTTTCCCTTTTTGTCTCTGATTACTCGCTCTGATACCATGTGAAAATTCTATCACTGTAGCAATTGATTTACTTTTCCTACTTATTTCACCATAAGTATTCATGAAATTACTTCAATAAACATTAAAATAAATATTGCTGCAGATATCACACCGTAATACAGAAACAAACATATGCACAAGAATCAACACATTGACACAGTTATTTTGCACTAACGTCCCCGAAAAAACCCAATGTGGGAAAACCGGTGCAACAAGAGAGGATTTTATCATTCAACAATTTTCTAGTACAACAAGGTGCCAAACTAGCTTTCCCACAGATAGACAAATTTTCCATCACTTCTTCTGAACCCAACGTCAACCGTACTGACCTCTGCATGACCTGAAACCCTCTGCGTCAGCCTGTGGAGACTCTGCGTAGCCTCTTTGGCCTTCTGCATCACTCCTGCAGTCTCTGCGTGGATGACGTAGGCCTTGCTGGCTTTGCGCAGTCTCTGCTGCCTTTCCGTGGCTTCCTCTGGCCCTGCATCTACCTTTTCTGCCTCTGTATTGATCTCCCGTCTCTTTATTTCGTACTTACTACTTCCGACTGCTCTCCTGACCACTGGTTCAGTTTCTCAGCTAAACCCCGCTCCAGAAATTGAACTGACTAGTCTCCCTCAGTGTATTCTCCAAGTGACCCTCAAGCGTCCTCTTATACTTTTCTCGTTGAAAAATCAACGATCGAGATTAAGTCCCTAATCAATGGCTAAGATTATATCTATCTTGATCCATGACTTTTGGACCATTCTAACACAATTTTATATTAATACACATAAATATTTTATTTTCCCTAAGTTTAGACTTAGGGACTCCATTAAAACCAAATTGTTTAGAATCTACCCAAACCCTTTCTGGGTATTGGATATCTCATGTGCTTTAGCCTGTCCACCAATTTTTGTGGCTAGAGAACATCCGATACTACCCAAATCAACATTAATGGGGAAGATGATAATTATTCTTAGAGACACATTCAGGTCTTTTGTGCTTTTGTTGAGAACCTGAATATAGAACAGTTGGATGTGGTCATGATACTTTTTGTACAATTCCTTGATGGAGAAGCTAGAAAATGGTTTAAAACCCTCCTTGATGCCTCCATCACCACCTGGGAGGAACTAGAAGCCTCCTTCACACAAAAATGGGGTGAGAAGAGAGATCATGAGTGCCTCCTCATAAAGTTCAATGCCATCAGGAAGAAGCCAAAGGAGAATATTTTATATTTTAATAAGAGATTCAATAATCAGTATAAGAACTTGTCTGCTGAGATAAAACCTCCTCCAGCTGCTGCTCGGGTAATTTACTTAAGAGCCTTTGAATCTGACTTTGGTTTCACCTTAAGAGAACGTAAATCTCCTACCTTAGATCAACTCCAGGTAAATGCTATGGAAGTAGAAGCAAATTTTGCCTCCACAGGGAAGTCAAGTGGAAAGCAGGAAACCACTGGGAATAGAAGAGGTAAAGAAGAAGCTTCCTCCTTTGGTCAAACCAAAGAATCACCAGACCAGATGTTGGAGGAGATGGATAAAGTCATCAAGGTTTTGTCACATAACGTTGGAAAACTCTAAATTTAGAACAAGAGTCCCTCCAAATAGAATGCTCAAGGCAACAATCGGGGATATAACCCATAATATAGAAGGCCTCCATTACATATACTGCCAAGGGAAAGAAAGGAATAGCCGGATCAAATCCCTCATCATCTATATTTAGAAGATGACCCTGATTAACAATGGTTAGATACACATGAGATGCAGGGAAACTTATATTCTACTTTCTCTGAAGAAGAACAAGAGAATATGGTTCACCAGGAGGTCAGTCACGATGGAGAAGCAACAAATAAGCAAGATATAGATTATTATTGCAAACCGTTTGCAGAGTTCATGCTAGCACAACCACAATGAAAATATAATCTAAGATCTTGAAAGAAGAGGTCAAGCGAAGCAGAGCAATAGGAGGAAACTGCTCCCCATGTTACTCCTCTAGTACCAGACAAAGGTAAAGGAAAGCTGAATTCTAAACTTGCGAGGATAAAATTCCCCTTGAATAAGGAAAGAAATGGCTGAGAGGAGCACATGACAAAGGAAGCACCTGTTTCGCAAAAAAACATCAGTGGTAGTGAAGGAGACGCTGAGCCAGGAGGTATAGAGAAGACCCAATCTACATTCAACCTTCAAAGGGAACTTGAAAAGGTAAAGATTTATGTTCCACTGATTGAGCTTCTGAAGCAACCTACCTATATAGCTCATGTATCTCAATTCATACTTCCATCAGTCTCATCACCCACTCATGATTCGCTAGATCTCCAAGAAGAGAGGCCAATGGTGGTATTTGGGCCACATGTGGAAGAACTTGACCCTTATACTGCACCTTTCTATGTAACTCTTGGAATTCATGATCTTCATTTACATAATTGCATGTTGGACTCTGGAGCCTCCCATAACCTCATGCCCTTGGAAGTAATGGAACAACTTGGGTTGCAGATCACTAGGCCCTACAAGGACCAATACTCCTTTGACTCCAAGAGAGTCAAATGTTTGAGAATATTAAAGGATCTGGTGGTGAACCTGGCTCAAATCCCTGTGAAAAGCATGCTAATGGACAGTAGTGGCAGATATACCCCCTCATTTTGGCATGTTGCTATCTAGGTCTTGGGGTTCCAAGGTAGGGGGCTCTATCAAGTTGGATCTAACTTATGCCACCATTCCCACCTTTGGAGGAGAACAAAGGAGACTATATAGAGAATCCAGGTTTGTAAAAATTGTGACCTCAGCTAAAGGCTAAAATAACTCCCCAATGTATGGAAAAGAAAGTGACCTCTCCTGCCTATTTGTTATGTACCTAGGGGGGGTAATATGGGGTACCGAAGGAGGTACCCAAGGTAATAATGTAATAATGGGATGGGCCATAGTAATAAATAAGGTGGTTAACCCATGTCATGTAAGGGACCACAAGTAGTTAATAATAATGTAATGGGCCAATGGTATTAGTTGATGGTATGAGTAAACCATGGTAATGATGCATGGTATTGTATGTATGAGGCCTATATAGAGGCTAGAGACTCCACATGGAGAGACATGAAGAGAAATAGTCTTGTATGAACAAGCAATTGGCTTGTGGAGTGTTCTCCTTCCTTAAGGAGTGAATGTATGGTGTTGCCCTACCTTAAGGGTTTGATCAATAAATCATTTCTATCTATTCTTGGGTTTATTTGCATTATCTTATACTTTCTTATCAGATCTATAACATTTTGGTTTAGATCCACAACAAGTGGTATCAGAGCTATATTTCTGGGTTAGATCTACAACACTATTTCTAGAAGAAGATGAGGCTATCACAGAAGAAACATCAGTCCACCTAACATGGAAGTTAAAACATCAACATGCAAGTGAAAGCAAAGTATGGAAACTATATTTTGATGGAGCTAATTCAAAAGAGGGAAATGGGGCACGAGTATTGTTGGTATCTCCTGAAGGCTGCCTGATACCCCTCTCATTCAAACTAGAGTTGAAAGAAACCAACAACGTGGCGGAGTATGAAGCACTGCTCCTTGGGTTACAGACTGCAAAAAATCCTAATATTGAATGTCTAACAGTTTATGGAGACTCTGAGCTGGTCGTAACGGAAATCAAGAACCAATGCTAGGCTAAACACCCTAGACTGAGGACATACCGAAATGAAGTATGAAACTTTATTGATAATTTCTTCCTGGATTTTAACATCCAGTTTCTGCCCAGGGAAGAAAATAAGATGGCAGACTCTCTTGTTGTGGCTGCAAGTACTTTCAGCCCCCCCCCAAAACCTCTCCTCAGATATGAGGTGGAAGTCAGGTGTAGACTCTCCGTACCTGATAACATCAAGCACTAGCAGGTGTTCGAAGATGACGAATAAGTGAAACGATTCATAGAGGTCATTGGGGAGTTTTCTAGTTCCACCATCGATCAAGAAGAAGAAGAAGAAGTAGACCATGAAGCCACTTCATGGAGAGAAGCAGGGGCTGGGCACAAAATTTTGCGATTAAAATAGAACACTATCCCTCGCGAACTAGTCCCACTAGAAAGGATTTTTAATAAAGATGACACAGCTGCCAAACAAATAGCTCTTTAGATGGATGATCAAGTATAAGATTGCAACATTGTATCAAAGGAGGAACCTTAGATGATCAAGCATAAGATTGCAACATTGGATCAAAGGAGGAGCCTCAGATGATCAAGATGTCAAAAGGAATCCCCTTGCACTATAAACATAGATATTTAGATCTTTTCAAAGACTACAAAGATGTTTTTGCTTGGTCTTATGATGATTTGAAAACGTTTGATACTAACATCATACAACATAAGATTCCTTTGAAAAGTGGAGTGAAACCCTGCAAGCAGAAACTCAGATAAATAAATCCACTCTTACTCCCCTCCATTGAAAGGGAGATAAGGAAGCTATTACAGGCAAAGATTATAGTACCTTTAAGATACTCTGAGTAGGTAGCGAGCTTGGTTTCGGTTCGTAAGAAGAACGAAGAGATAAGGTTATGTGTAGACTTTCGAAACCTAAATAGGGCGTCTTTGAAAGACAACTACTCGCTGCCCAAGATGGATAATATATTGTAGAAGGTGGTTGGTTAAGCTAGAATGTCCATGGTGGACGGGTTCTCTGGATATAATCAAGTTGCTGTTCATCCCAAGGATTAGGAAAAGATCGCTTTCACCACCTCATGGGGAACGTTTATGTATGCTCACATGCCTTTTGGGCTGATAAATGCAGAGGCGACATTTCAGAGAGCCATGGACATATCTTTCGTGGGGGAGCAAGACAAATTCGTGGTGGTCTACTTGGATGACATCACAATCTTTTCCAAGACTGAGGAGGAACACATCCTCCACTTAGAACTCACCTTTGAGAAGTGCAGGAGATATGGTCTCTCCTTGAATCCTAAGAAATCCCAATTCACCCTAAGTGAGGGGAAATTGCTAGGACATGTAGTATCGCAGGAAGGTGTGAAGATTGATCCTAAATGGGTTGAAGCCATCAACCAGAATAAAAGAAGCTTTGGCTGAAGCCCCAGTGTTAGCCAGTCTCGACTATGCAGTGCCTTTCTACATATTTTGTTTCGCCTCTCCACATACCATTGCCGCAGTGCTGCTATAGAAAAATAAAGCGAGTTATGAGCAACCCATGGCCTTCTTCAGCCAAGTACTAAGGGACGCTGAACTAAGATATAATATATTGGAGAAACAATATTATGCACTGGTCAAGGATCTGAAGGCGTTTTGTGCGTATGTGCTGCAATCGAAGATCACAACGTTTGTCCCAACAACATTAGTTAAGGAAATCATGATGCAAGGAGACAACGAAGGAAAGAGGGATAGGTGGATAACGAAAATACAGGAATACGAGCTGGAAATAAAGCCTACCAAGCTCATTAAAGGTTAGGGGCTGGCCAAAGTTTTATCTGAATCCAACTTCCAATCACTAGGGATAAACCTGACCATAGAGGAAGACAAACTAGAGGATCACCAGAGAAGTATTAAAACATATGAGCATAAAATTTATGGCAAGTACGAGGGATCACCGTGGTACAAGAATATTGTTCATTACCTCTTATTCTTGAGGTGCCCGTTAGGGCTGGATGCCTCCAAATATCGAAGCATGAGGTTGCAAGCTCATAAATATATCATATCTAATGACCTACTCTATTGGAAGGACCATGTGGGGATATTGTTGCTATGTTTGGTGGAAGGAGAGACCCATAAGGTGATTGGGGAGTTTCATGAGGGAGTCTGTGGAGGGCATTATAACTGGAAGACCACGCCACACAAAATCCTCAAGGATGTATTATACTGGCCTATGCTATTCTAGGATGTTTATAACAAAGTCAGGAGGTACCAGAACTGCCAGGTGTTTGCTAAAAGACATAAGTTTTCTCCTCTCCCCCTGATTCCTGTGCATGTGGAGGAGCCTTTTAGACAGTGGGGGCCAAACTTCATAGGGGAGATCAACCCAACATCTAGTGGCCAACAAAAATGGATATTGATAGCCACTGACTACTTCACCAAGTGGGTAGAGGCCATCCCAGCTAGAAATGCTACAGATTCAGTGGTCATAAAGTTCATGGAGGAGAACATACTGTCCCACTTTGGTTGCCCTTTCAAAATCATCACTCATAATGCTCAGGTATTCAAATATGCCAAGTTCACTAGCTTCTGCCATAAATACAATATCATTATTGGGCACTCCAACTACATACTACCCTCAAGGAAATGGTTTGGCTGGGTCCTCAAACAAAATTGTGGTGAGGATGCTGAAGAATACCATCACTGAAAACCAAAGGATTTGGGACTCCCAACTGAAGTTTTCTCTATGGAACAACCGAGTAACGCTTAAACTATCCACTAGTAAATCACCTTTTGAGTTAGTATATGGAAAAGTTGTTGTCTTCCCAATTCAACTAGTAATTCCAGTAGCAAGGTTGTTACAAGAAGCTGAAGAGGAGCCAAGTCCCTTGAAAAGGAGGATTAATCAGTTGGTTGAGCTTCAGGAGAACAAAGAATACGTGGAGGCCAAATTGTCATATTATCAACAAAAAATGAAATCTCTATTTGACAAGAAGGCTAAGGACAAACCTTTTCATCCAGGAGATTTAGTTCTCAGATGGGATGTCCGAAGAGAGGACAAAAGAAAACATGGAAAATTTGATCCACTGTGCTTTGGCCTCTTTAGGATTGTAGAAGAGAGAGGGAACAACACATTTCTACTTGAAAAATTGGATGGTGAACTGTTCGAACTACCAATGAATGGTCAGTTCCTCAAGTTCTATTTTCAAAATTAAGAATTAGTTGTCTTACACTCATTGTGAATATCTGGTGTGTTTACTGTAATTTTCATTTGAATTTTCTTTTATTATAAAAATTTATGCTTTTGTTAAAGTTATCTTTTGATTTAGAAGTGACTCTATGCCCAAAGGAGTAGTTTGCAGTGTGCAGGTTCTTAGCACCTAGCTGGCAAGGCACAGTCCCTAGATGGAGCCAATGTTATAATTTACTTCTCACTCACTGCCTTGCAAATGATCAGTGGTCTAGGATGCATGACTACAATGAAGTTGAAGCCATTTCACGAGCCACAGAAGTTATCAGAGCTTGATGAGATTCCATCCATTGCATAATGCTCGGAAAAAGATTTTCGGTGGTATATAGAAGTCCAAAAAAAGGTTCCTGGATCAAAAGTTAGAGTATGTAGAAGATTGCCCCTTAAAAGCCCAGTTGACTGAGGAAAATGGCCAAGTATGGAGGAAAAATCTCAATCGGGACCCAGGAAGCTCATTGCATATCGCATATCGGCATTAAGATGGGTATGGAACATTGACGGAACAAGAAACAACGATCTAAATATCGCCGATATCACATATCGGTAGTCGATGGGTCCGGGCGAAGCATTTAATGCAATCGTCCATCGACAGGATTCTTGGGGCACACAGCTAAGGTTATCGACACGTCGCAGTACCAAACATCAATATCGCATCCCGAAGATCCAATAGTCCATCAATTATGACACTCCAAAACCTTGCGAGGGCCGATATTGCGATGCAGTGTTAAAGTTCTGAGGTCGGGCTAAAAAATGTTTACAAAGAAAATGGTTAACAAAATAGGAGCGAGCCGCCCCCCTTCTCTCTCCTCCATGTGGCACAATCCCGCATCCCAGATCACAATAGTCCCATAGTCTAAAAATTCAAAGACATTGCGAGGATTGATTTGCGATTTTTGTGTAACATCACTGGGGGGGCCGAGAAAACTGTTTACAAAGGAAAGGCGTGACAAAACAAGGGTCAGGCTACCAGTTTCTCTCTCCTCCACGTGGCGTTGGCGATTGGCTATTGGCGGAGTCCCAGGGTTCACACTTAATGATATCGAAATTTCTCGGTGTCGAAGGTTGTTATCGCAGTCCCACGATATCAACGATCGACAAGATTTTAACCTAAAAGATCTGTAAGCCGCCGATCGTGCGATAAAGTGGTGCATCACCGGGGGGTCGAGAAAACTAAATACAAAGGAAAATCATTAAAAAACAAGGCTGACAAAACCTTTTTCTCTCTCCTCCAGGGGGTCCATGTGGCGACATGTGATTGGTTCTTGAAGCTGACATGGCAGTTGACGTCAGCAATGATGTGGCAGTACAGATGCTGATGTTGCGGGTGGACATGTGTCACTCTTTTTTGGTGTTTTTAGGGGTCCTATGGGGCTGTTTTCAGGTGCCACAGGTCACCACTCATAGGGTGACATGTGGCAGTGATGACATCACCCCAGGGTATCGGTGATCCACGATCGACGATTATGCGAAGTGAAATTTCTTCGTACTGCCGATACACCTCCCCAGTTGCAATTGCAATCAGGAAAGAGGGCCCATATGCAATATGTTATTTCTTGCAATTTTTACGGATTTCGCGCCCGAGAAATTGACCAATGTGGTGTAAGGAGAGATCAAAGGTATTTTCAAGTTATAAAGGAAGGGGCCCCCTGTGTAGCTGTTGAGAGCCTTAGCACCAAAGCACAAAGCCCTTGGTCCCAGCCCCCGGTCATATACGAAGCACTACAAAAGGGGTAGTGATAAAGCAAGGCTAAGGGGGAAACCCAAAGGTGCCCTTTCGCCTGTTCCATAGGTAAAACACCTATGCCCTTTCACCTGTTTGAAGAGGTAAATGTCTATGCCCCTTGAGAATTCCATCATTAAACTGAGAACTCACCCCCAGGCTCGATCAAGGCGTTGACTGAGCTCAAAAGGTTTTTATGGCAGAAATCAATGAAGTTGGTGTCGAAAGCAGTTACAAAGGAAGATATAGGAGATCAAGCCCTTGAGACCAGGTAGAGCAGAGCGTCCAGGGATTCAGTAGAACATTTAAGACCGAAGTGACAAATTTAGTCCCGGAGTCGGCTGTAGCAGTGAATCAGGAGAGGGAGCATTTAAAACCAAGTATGAGCACCCCCCAGAAGTCGCTCTTCGTAACCCGTTCTCAAGGTTAGCGCTGAAGGTCTTAAAGATGGAATGACGAGAGTTAGATGAGCAATGCAAAAGCATATGTCGTGAACTAAATGCATCCATGAAACATAAGTGATTATAGGGATGCGACGCAGGGGATTTCGCATAAATGTCTCACCTGTTCTGTGATTCTGTGATGTGCCTTCCTTTGTGAGGCCATTATTATTGTTCTTAATGTTTTTTGGGATGCAAAACCTCCCCTGGCCAAGAGAGCAAGCTGACTTGAAAACTGAAAACTCGGCATAGGATTTTATGTATTAAACCATGATTGAAAGCACCCCCTCTTCTTATAAATATGGGGTCGTAGCAATCAAAAATGGTTTCGAAATCTAAAAGGAAAGTCTGTTATTTTTGTGAAAACTGTATCACTTAGTCACATAGATCTTGCAAAATATTACAAGATTGGTGGCGATTCCTCCTCTGAAGTATTACTGTGTGTCATTTCCCTGTTTCATTCATCTTGTATGTTTTCCTCTTTTGAATTCATGCAATAATATATACCCTGATATTTTAGACTTGTCTACAGATTCATCCGCGTTAAAGTGTTAATGCATATGCCTGTGTGAGGGGTTGAAATCATATTTTCGAGTTGTATTGCGTGAGGCATATCAGTCAACTTCTTTTCTGTGCATTTCATCTTCCTCTAACTCAATAGTTATAGTAAATCTCATGGTTTCAGGCTCTATGTTTTATATATAGAATTCTTGGTTCTTTGAGCTCTATATCCTGAGTTGTCCTTTTTCTTTGACTTCTCTCATTTATCTTATAAAGCTGATTAAAACTATAAATATTTGAAGTGCTTGTCCTCCACTATTTATGTTATATTTCTAGGAACTTTGTGTGTGTAGAAATGCTGAAACATATGGCTTGTACCTTTGGATGAAAGAACCAACTCTCTGATATATATGTATAGAATACGGGTGATGTCTACTCCTTCTTGAGAATGATTTGAGGCACACCGATTTAGATGTACCCAGGCACTGGTCTTGTAAGCAATACAAGGCTATCTATGGGAGTGACAACAACTGAAATGATTTAAAAATAACCACCAAAGCCCAAGCGTGTATCTATTATATCTAGGCGCGTCATACCTTATTAACTTATAACACTTTTAACTTCCCCACAATATGATCAATACTAGTGACCAGGGCCCTGGTCTTTTGTTTCTCATTTTGTACACATCATCCTAGCTCCCTCCATATTGGCTAGCTTTCACATATAAGCTTGACACCTTTCCATTAATACACATTTCTTTTATCCCGCGGTTACGTCATCTCGACCCATCCAACCATGTGCGCAGTCAAATCCTCTGGGAAACAGATCTCGATATTTTCCCGTTAACTGTTGACCTCGAATCCCATTAATTTTTGGTCTCACTCCTTCCTAAAGAGAGCTCAAGCCTTTCGTCTTTGGGATGAGTTAGCGTTACTCATGGTTCCACTTGCACTCCACGCAATCCCAACTCCTTATTGGTTGTCCTCACACATAACCTGGTCCCAATCAACTCAACTACTCCCTTAAGTTCTCCTCTCTCCTCTAGGGATGGAAACTATAGTTTGGTGTTGTTAATTAACTGTTTTCCTCCTAACAGAACTTTGACCTTCGTCTCTCAGTGTTGTTAATTAACGATATCCCATCAAAACCTTAAAAATACTAAGCATTTTCTCCTCTCGCCAGTGTATTTGGACTCTGGCCTTGTCAATACTTTCAAACTTCTTTGTAGCTCTTGCAATCTCCCACTCGCATATTGATAAGACAACACTCAGTTGCTCTATCAACATGACTCTGTCTGCAATAATATGTGTATACATATGTGGCAACGCTAACACAGTGGGTGTAGAAGGACTATTTACATGTTTTAATTGGGGAAATCACTCCCGCTATCCTTCCTAAGCTTTAGTGGATCCCCTCGTTGTCTCTGTTTTTCTCCCACAGGTCATTGTGCATGGTCTCCCCTAAGCTTAACTTTTCCTGGTTTGTATCATGCTCATATATAGGAATAAAATGTAATTACACATTATCACAACAATAGACATGAGCTCAATTTTGCAAACTTCAATCTCTTGAACAAAGTTTCTCCATTAAAGTTTATACACACATACAGGGAATCACAAAGGCTTCTCCTTACTTGGCGTGTAAGCCTCTCGACTCTCTCTCCTCTCTCACTATCACACTTCTACATACATTTCATAGTTTTTTTCGGCTACATAATTATACAAAGCATCCTTAACTATATTCAAGTCTAGATTCATAATTTCCTCTACAAATTAACTACTATATCTCCTAGATTTATTTTCTCCAAGAGATCTAACTAACCTTATGATCTCTTTAATGCTCTCAAATATTCTTGAGTTTTCTCCTATTTACAACATTCATCATTTATACACATTTTCTCATGAGAACATACGAAAATACAATTAAATAAATAATTAGGAAACCAACTCCCTTGGTAAATGAAAGACCCCTATCTCTAGTCAAAATGTATTTTGACTTGGAGGTAAGATGCTCCTACATCATAATACATTTGGTAAATCAAACAACAACAACAACAACAACACTATATGAATAAACATAATCTACATGAATGATTTACACATCATATATACAAATCAATAAAAATGAGCAATATACATCTCGTCAAAATCAATAAACATCTCATACATATATTAAAATCACATATACAACAATATACAAAAATTAATTAAGTGAAACGCCAAAGCCATAAACATCAATGCCTCCACTACCCATGGGTACTAGAAGGTCTCTTACTGTCCATGCCAAATGAAAATAAAATCAAAGCATGAAATGCCTCTCCATTAGTAGGCATATCACTTGATTTGAGCATACCATGTACAAAATCATGAATAACATCTCACGGTGTAGGTGTAGCAGAAGTGGAGGAGGGAGTAGTGGGTGGATTGGTGGAATTTGGTGTAGCTAGTGACACATTTAGAGGAGGAGGAGGTGGTGGTGGATTAGTGGATGATTTAAATGGTGATGTATGTGGAGGAGAAGGAGCAAGAGGAGGTGGTGGTCGATTAGTGGATGGTCCAGATGGTGATGTATGTGGAGGAGAAGGAGGAGGTGGTGGCAGATCAATGAATGTGTTGGGCTTAAGACACTTAATTTACACATCATACACCAAAAGTCCAAATACAAACTTGACTAGACATATAAACTGCAATAGAAGCTCAATTAAAATAATCATTTTAAGATCTTAAGAGAACTTAGAGAACATAAATAAACAATGGCACACCATAAATATTTACACAACACACATAGATTTTACCTTGGAATCCCTTAACTAGGAAAACCAACCAAACTCTAAGCTTCACTACTCTTATATTCTTAACCAAATATTACAGTGAATTACAATGAACACCAACCTTAGTGTCCACAAAACAGTAATGTATCTGTACAACACACATTCTCTTTTGATCACACAAATTTATCATGCATCATCATCTCTCAATAGTCTTACATCATGCATCATGCTCTACTTATAGGCATAAAAATCTCTAATTCGAAGCATCTCCAATTAGAATATAGTTACCGATCAAATATGAACTATTACCTCAAAACGGGTACTCTAGCACAAAAACCCCAAAAAAACATGAAAAAACAGGTTGAAAACGAAAAGTGTTGATGCTCAAATAACAATTTTTTTTTTCAAGTACATTTTCAACATTTTTAAAAAATGACGTTAAAAATAATATATCATGACTCTAAAAAACTTTAAATTTCCAACGATTTTCAAGCATGACATTAAAGATAAAATATCACGTCTTTGAAAAGCCTTAAAATTCCAATGTTTTTTAGGCATGAAATTAAATTAAAATTATCACGTATTTGAAAAAACTTAAAATTCCAACAATTTTTCAGGCATGGTGCTAAGAAAAAATACTTATAACTGTTTTCAACCATAGCATTAAAGATAAAATATCACAAAATTAGAAAAATATTAAAATCTTGATAATTTTTCAACCATGGAATTAAAACCAAATATTATGATTACAGAACAATCTTAAGTTTTCAAAATATTTCAAGCATGACATTATGGAAAAATTTTATGGCAAAAAAAACTTTAAAAATGAACACCTGAATGAAAAAGTTATTATACCAAGAGTAATTTTTTTTAAATGCTAAATGTATAGTGATTTTAAAATCTTAACGTGAGACAACTTGATACATTGCAAAAAAAAATTAAAAATCAACCATCAAATTGACAGTGTAGGTGAACTCGACTCATTATAATGAAAACTTAAAGACCAACCATGAAATTGACACATTGTGGGGGCTGACTCGATTCATTATAACGAAAAATTTAAAATCAACTATCAAATTGCACATAATGCGATTGGGTTGCTAGACGAGCATTGACATAAACCTTGCACAAAACAAACAAAAAGATAAAAAGTAAAAAGTAAAAATAAATAAAAATGAAAAATACAAAAGAAAACAAAAATTCAAATATTGAAAAAAAATTACAAAAGAAAACAAAAATTAGAATATTGAAAAAAATAAAAACAATAAAAAAACACAAAAAATTAAAAAAATAATAAAAAATAATAAAACATAAAAAACATGGCAAAAAAAATGGCAAAAAAATCAAATATAAAAATATATAGAGGACAAGAAAACCAAAAAACTAAAAAAAGGAAAAAATCAAAATTAACTTATAAAATAAAAAAAAGAAAAGAAAAAAATGGGGGAAATATTTCAAAATAGACATAATTTAAGAAAAAAAGTTAAAGAAAAAAAATAAGAAAATAAGAAAATAAGAAAAATAAGAAAAAATACAAAAATAAATAAAACATTAAATAATTTAAATTAAAAAAAAGTTAAATTTCCTAGCCCATCCCGAGGCCCAACAGGCCAGGTGGCAAGGGGCAAATTCATGACAAAAAATAAATCAAATATAAGAAAAATATATAAAAAGGAACAAAAAAAACCATAAAAATGTAAAAAGAGAAGAAGCAAAATTAATTTGTAAAAATAAAAAATAAAAAAAAAAAATAAAAAATAAAAATAAAAATATAAAAAAATACATTAAAAAAGGAAAATATTTCAAGGAAAAAAAATAAGGGAAAAAGAAAAAAGAAGAAAGAAAAAAGAAAATCTCAATCAATTGTTTTTAGGTTAAAATATAAATAAAAAAACCTCATATTAAAAAAATATAAATAATTAACAAAAAAGCTGATAAAAAAGAAAAGAAAATAATAATAATATAATAATAATTTTTCCCGGTCCACCCCACTCGACCAACCTCACCCTACTCTCCCTCCCTTGCTACCCACCCCACCCAGTCCACCCCACCTCACCCTGCCTCCCCACACACTCGACCCCTCCCCGCTCACCCATCTCGCCCTCCCTCCCACTCCTCGCCGCCCCTCACTCCCTCTGACCCTACCTTGCCCATGCCTCCCTCTCTCCCTCCTAGAAGATACCAATGGTTTGAGAACATGCTAGCTAAAGGAGTGACTACCCATCTTCACTCTCACAGAAAGGGAAGGTCGTAGTAAATTCTCAATGTCTTAACTAACATTTGGTCAAAGTTATTAGATTGACTAAAATACTACCGAAGTGTTTGCTTGCCTTCATTGGCAAGAAAGGCCCTAGTGTATTAATCCATTTTTTGATTAGAAACCCCTTTAACCATTTTCCATTTCCCTTCCTTTGAGTGAAAGCTTGACAATTTGAATATGGTTAAATAGAGAACTTGGATTTGTGTGAGAAATATTAGTATATGACTAGTTCAAAGTATGCTTAATTCAAGTCAGTGTGATTTCCATTTAAAGCTTATGTGATTATATTAAAAGTTTTGTTTCATGTTCCCTTAACTTAGTTGCTAGTTTTGACTTGTAACAACTAATCTAACTTAACACATTACATACTCTAGTGTGCTTCGAAGTTCATGAACATTAGATTGATATAAAAATAATTTCCAAGTTTAGGTCTCTAAATTAGACTAACATTTTTGGCGTTTGATCTAGAATTTTCTAAAAATTTGCATTTTGTTACAAATATAAACATTTAGGATTTGGAGGAGTGGAGGTGATAAGACGAGAGGTAAGAACCTGCACATTCACTTTAGTTGAGTATCTACAAGTCCACATCATGTTTATATTTACTTAATTGATTTAGATTTAAATATGTTCATTTACACAACCATAGAGATGAAAAAGCTCGGTGTTTAGGCAAAAATCACCTCAATGATAGATGGAACATCAAAAACTCAAGAAGAAGTAGAACAAGTTACAACAACTGTTGGAAAATTAAATATTGAATAAATTGAACAAAAAGTAATTGAAGGAAAAATATTAACACTTATATAAAGACAACTACTATGAGCACCTCAACCTAAACAAAAATAGGTACAACAAGAAACAACTTCAATAGAAAGATTAAGGAAAGAAATTCCTCAATTAGTATTTGAAGAAATTCAAAGAGAGGAAAAACTTAAAGGTAGTGAATCAATCCCTCAATTAGTCTTTAAAGAACCCAAACAACCTAAATTAACTAGTGAACTAGTAGGAGGAAGTTTTGATTGGACTGAAGATTTGTCAAGTTTGTTTGAAGGAAAAAAGGCAGATAGAGAACGAGAGCAAATAGAAAAGGAAAAAGAAGAAAGGCAAGAACCTAAACGACAAGTACTTGAAGTGTAAAGAAAAATAAGGGAAGAATGGGCAAGGATTGAAACATAAAGGAAAGCCAAGGTAGAACATGATGAAGGAGAAGCATCAAATGCAAGAGGGATAAGACCTAGAGTTGAAAGAGAAGATCAAGAGGAAGATATTACTTTTGGGTTTCCTATTTTAGATGCACCAACATTTCCCGGAACTGATGTAAAAATGAAAAACATTCCTCCTTCTCTACCAAGCTTCTATGGTATGCCTACTGAAAATCTTGATGCTTTTATGTGTAAATTGGATATTTTAGGTTGTACATATGGATGTACACATGATGCTCAAAAACTTCGTCTATTTCCTACTACTTTGAATGTGTCTGCACTAAAATGGTTGATAGGATTAAGAGAATCGACAATATTGTATTGGGATGATATGGAAAAAATATATTTGAAGAATTACTAACCCTATTTTCAATCCCGAAATACTGAAGAAGATATTTTCAAAATGAGTCAACACGAAGATGAAAATTTGGAAGATTACTTAGAAATATTTACATATAATTTGCAAAAAATCAAGTAAAGTGATCTAAGTCTTCAGTTTATACAAACACTCTTCTTAAAAGGAATTAGGGATGAATATATAAATGTCCTCAATCTTATGGGGGCAGGGGATATTTCTCAATCACCTTATGATAAAATTATCGAATTATGCAGGAAATAATCCAGAGGAAGAGCAAAGTTTAGTAAGGGACAAAGAGATGCACTTTTAAAAGTAACTAAGTTAGCTTTTGGAGGAGTCACTAGAGATGAACTTGACAATTTATTGGAACATTTTAAAACTGATCTTCTAAGCACTCTTGGTTCACAAATTGATATATTGAAAGCTAGAAAGAGACAAGAAGAACAAAATGAAGTATCGCCTATATTTTGTCCAAAATGTAGAAACATCCCTTATGTGAATGTCCTTAGGATAATATTGATATTTTTGGAATTTGTGTAGAAAGACACTCAATAGAGAATTGTCTAACAATAGCGAAACTAAAAGCAATAAATAAAAAGGAAGTTGAAGCAACAAAATCACTTTATTGTGTTGCACCTCCAGGAAGACCTTGGAAACCCTGACAAATAGGTATGTCTTTAGATTCAAATCCACAATTTCTGTATTATCAAATTCTTGTTCAAAATACATATACTTATTTGATGCCATGGTAGGCTTGGCCGCCTCAACAACCTCCAAACCAACCTTATCAACAAGGTTGGTGAGGACCAGCTCATGGAAAGAAACCCCTATACCATCAAACATACCAATAGCCATATAAATAGTCTTTCAACAACCTTATCCACAATATTTCGAACCACCATTTCAACAATTTCAACCATCTCAAAATATTTAGCGAAAACTTCTAGTACCACAAATAACCCAACCTTAGTAGCTTCAACTGCCCTCTAATCAACCTCGACCAAGACCTACTTAATTACCAACCCAACAATGGAAAATCCTAATGTAAAAGTGGATAAACATGCATATAATTCAGAAGAAACACTGGCCACATATGCAATTTTTTCTATTGATAATACTCACTTAAGGTCAGGAAAGGTATTACAAAAAGAATATCTCGTGAATATTGAAGAACAAGAAGAATGAAGAAATTCCAAGAAAAATTGGCACAACAACAATCATAGAAACATCTAAAAGTACATAAGATCATCAAAATCCATCTTTAACTACCAAAGTACTTGATTTTCCAAAGAGGTTAATTGAAGAAAAACCAATGGTTCCTATTGAGCATGATTTCGTAGATCAATTAAAAAAATTATCTGTTAAAATTCCTTTATTCCAATACAAATTTATGCTAAAAGAATTACAGAATCTTGTTTGAAATCTAAGAAAAGAAAGAAAGATTCAGTTACAATACATGCCATTGTTCATTTAGCTAACTTAATGTCAAAGTCAATTGAAACTGAAAAATATGTAGATCCAAGAATTCTAATGGTTATAATTACAAATTGACAATTTCTTAATTCCAAACACTTGATCGATTTAGGTGCAACAATTAATGTAATGGCAATGGACATAATGCAAATTTTAAGTCTACACAATCTTCAATTAATGCCTACAATAATTGAATTAGCTGATAAATCAAGAATTAAGCCAGAAGGTGTAATAGAGGATTTAATAGTTTCCTTGGATTTGTGGGAATGTTCAGTCGACTTCTTAGTTCTACAACCCAAATTAAAATTGGTTGGACATCCCCTTTTCCTAAAAATACCATGGATGGCTACAATCAATGTATTCATCAATTGTAGATTGGGACAAATGACAATCTTGGAAGGAAATGAAAGTAAGCAAATAACACTATATGCCTATTATTTTATTGTCAATTTTTAAACTTCTAAAAATCATGAAAAAATCGCGTTTTTTACAAAGAAATCATGAGTCGATCCATAAAAATCGTGGGGGTGTAAAACAACGCATTTTTAAAGGCTAAATTTGGTTTTGTTTGCTCATTTTGCAGACAAAGGGCAAGAGTGAGATATAAGGAAGAGGATAACTCATCGACAAGGGCAGGAAAGGAGAAAAGTGAAGGAATTTAGCATCCCAAGCAAAACAAAATCAAGTTTGGACCAAGTTTCTTCATTAGCGCGTGGTTTTCAGGTATGAGCATCAAATTTGGCCATTTTTTTGTTTTTCCTTGGGTTTTTATCACCTTTCCATGGTTTTTGTTTGTATTTGAGTGTGTTTTTTTTTTTCATTTTTGTTGCATTTAGTGGAGAGAGTTTTTTTTGGTCAAAAATGCAAAATCTTGATTGTTAGTTTTATTTGTTTAATTTCTTCTTGTGCCCTAGTTTTTTTTCCATATTTTTTGCTTGGGTTTCAATGTGTATTTTTTGCCATTATTGTTGCATTGAGTTGAGGGTTTTTTTTGTTATAAAAAATTCAAAATGTTGTATGTAAATTTCAATTTCATTTGTTTAACTTGTAAGTCTTCTTGTGCCCTAGGTTCAAACTTCAATCTTCCATTAAAACTCAAGATTCAACAAAGTCACAAACATGCCAAGGAAATTGGACCCTCTGTGGGAGTTTGGTGAACTTGGTGGAGGGCTTGACAGATCAAATTTGACTTGCAAGTTATGTGGTAATCATATGATAGGGGTATATAGATTGAAGTATCACCTTGCACAATTTCTTGGACATGAGGTAGGGCCCTGCTCAAATACAAATCCAAAAATCATCTGAAGATCCCTCAAATCATTGGAATAAATAGAGACAACCAAATTGTACAAGGTAGCTCTGAAGAGTCAAATAGAAGGGAGTAGAGTGTGAGGATTGGGTGGTGACTGTGAGAGTGGTACTGGTTCTACTTCACCATTAGCATCTACACCCAACCTTGTAGCTACCTCATTATTTTTTGTTCCCAAAACCACACCTAGTGCACAACCATATATCTTGTCACTTATTAAAAGATGGGAGAAGGAAGAAGCTGATAAGTTGTTGGGCAAGTTTCTTCTTTGGAGTAATATTCCTTTTAGCGTTGCAAGGAACAACCAAGTTTTCCAACCCACAATTGATGCTATTTCTATTTTGGCCCAAGGTACAAAGTCCCTTCATATGATAACTTTAGAGGGTGCATTCTTAAAAATGAAAAGGTTGACTGTGTTGGAAATACTGAGAGGGGGGGTGAATCAATATTTCTTTTCAATTGTTATTTTTACCAGTTAAATCATTTATATTTAGAACACGAAATGAACAATAGGAATAAATGATTTTATTAATATAATCTTTACAATAAATTAGGTACGATATATATAGGGCTCCAACCCTTGATGAAGGCACCGATCTTCAATCTCACAGGCTCCAACCTGTTTCCAAGCACCAACTTGGTATTTTGTGAGGCTCCAACCTCTAGGGAAACAACCTTATCTTGTCAAGGCACCAACCTTGGATTTAGGAGCACCAACTCCAAGGACACCAATCCTTCCAATTCTCAGGCACCAACCCCAAGGGCTCTGACCCTATCTTTCAAGGCGCCTACCTTGTTTGTTCGAGGCTCCAACCTTCAGGGCACCAACCCTCTGGGCTCCAACCCACTGCTATTTTTGTCTAGATATGTTTGATAGTAATTCTCTGCTCCCAAAATCTTCTTCACTGAGTTCTGTCAATCTACAACTTCATTGTAGTCTCCATGCTACATCATTAATGAAAACCTTGTCCCATAGAAGGTATCACCATTGCTCTTCATTATACCCAAGCAAAATCTCCAAGTCACATTATGATGACTGATACATCATGGTATTCAATAGTCTCCACACAACTTCAATGTGTCTACAATGAACTGCACTAAGCTCTGCACAAAGACAACTCTTTGTTTCAACCCTCTGTCCTAACTGTCACAGTAACTACTTCGGGAGTGAGGCTTCAGGAGTAACTGCTTCAAGAATGACTTCTTCAAAGGAGTGGCTGTCGCAGTTTCATATTGTGCGTTCAATTAAAAACAACCCTGTTCATACTCAGATAATCTTCTTAGATCCGCAAAGCGTCCTTTTGAACTGTTATCTGAATCGCTGTCAAACACAGGTCTAAGCTTTTCAATAAATATCCCAGTCAACAGAATGTTCGACCTTCGGCTTCCTTCTTCTTCCACTGGATCTTCGGCTTCCTTCTTTGCTAGCTTGACCTTCGGCTTCCACTTTCGTTCACTCCACCTTTGGCTTCCTTTTTCGCTCGCTCGACCTTCAGCTTCCACTTTCATTTGCTCGACCTTTCGCTTCCTTTCTTTTTCTAATTCACGTTCACGAGTTGTGAACTGTCCTTCTTCTCTGTGATAGATGCTCGAGATCAATGCTTGAGGTGAAGTTTTTAACTTGTATATATACAAGTCTCATCAATACCCAAAAGACACTTTTATTGGAGGAGAGGCCGACTTATGATGTCGCATATTACAATTATATCAGAGAGGCCCTTTTTTTAATATTCATCCAATAGACTTATTATTTACGGAAATCACATAGGAGAGGCTATACCCATATGGAGGTCCCACATCCACATCATCACCTTAATTGCAATCACAACTTCATGAAAATCGAAGGTTTTACAAGTTGTGCTCATGCTCTGTTTTTCGATATAGCCGATGCCCTTACTACCGACGGAGCGAATGCGATATGATATTAAACCATGTTATAATGGTGTAGTGGGTCCGTAATAATATCGTGATCGGAGGTTTTACCGTGACAACCTTATAAGACTTGCGATATGGCATATGCGATGTTATATTAGGGATTTTACTATAACCTGTTCAGGTCCGCATGTATTATCGCAATCGCAGTTTTAGTGTGACATTCCTTTAAGACTGGTGATATGACTTCCAATGAGACGAACACAATATTACATTAGGGCGTGTTCTATTGGAGTAGTCGGGTCCGCAACTCAAATCGCAATCGGGGAATTCGAGTGGTAATAGATAATAAAACTGCCGATATAATTCCTCCGATAACACTGTTAACTCATCCGTTATGGCTCCTCTTCCGATAGCTCTAGTCCTCCAACATAATGTTCCTATTTGTTCTTCTGAGAACACTTACCCTTGGGCATATGCGATAACCTGTTTCTCTTGCTCCAATAACTTGCTTCTTTGATGGCTTTCGATAAAATCTTCATCTTACTCTTTGGCTTCACGATGGCTTCTCCTCTTTACTCTTTCTCTTTCTCTTCTGATGGTTTCCAATAAATTTCCTCCTAGGTTCCACTATTTCTATTACGTCAGTATTCAATCCTTGGATCCTCCATAAGCAATATTAAGATCAATGGGCATCAATAGGAAACCACATGTCACAAGAATTTTCCATCACAAACACTACCATATCGACATCAATGAAAACCTAGATTAAGAATCCCCCCCTTTGTCATTGATGGAAATATTCTTCTTCTCTCCCCCTTTGACATCAATGGCAAAGGAGTGCACAAGGACTCCCCCTGTTGAATTGCTCCCCCCGTCAAACTACTTCTATTCTTTATGAATAGTATATTTTTATGGGTATGTTACTCCCCCTGTCGTGGTGCTCTTATTTTTCCTCAAGATAGAAGGATTGCTGCCTCATCATCAATTAACACATTATCCCCTCTTCATGTCTCAAAACTTCTTCATAATGCTTTCAAAAATTCTTAAATATCCTCCACTTCAATGCTTCAAAATAGATTCAAAATAGTCATACACCAAATTTCCAAGTCCAATTTTTTATGCTTCTACACCATATTCTGTTGTCTCCACAATCATAATTAAGAGGCCTTCACAGTCCAAATCAAGAGAAAATTCCACTGAAATTATCATTCTCACTATCTTTCTTCAAATCAGGATTCTTTTGTATCTCTGTGCTTCTCCTTAATTTGTTGAATTATATTCAACAGCACAACATTCTCCCCTTTTTTTTTAGTATCTAATCCTTGACTGTCTTTTAAATTCTTTCTACTGGTTGACAACTTTTTGCAATGCTTCAATTATGCTAGATTATTCCAACTGCTCTTGCTTCAAGGTCCATTCCCAGATGTGTTTGTTTGTTTAAAGGTTGCCTCTATTACTATCCTTGATTTACCTATTCTCACATTATATCCCTAAGTCGAGACATTCAACCTCTGTAATACCAAAAACATAGTTATTTGCCCTATTTCTCTAGCATTGGATGGCCTTCTCTACTGCTCCAATTTCTGCTTAGTGATCAAGTGGAAAACATCTTCAACAATAGTCGAAAGAATGGTTACAAGATCATGTTCTTCAACGTAGTGCTCCTGAGAAATGATCTTTATCAAAGGATGATTGTTAATATATCTCAACAAGGTTTTCATAAGGACCCTTTCATGAATAACTTCTGCAATAATGATCAAGAATCACAAGCTCCCCCTAATTGTATGCATGGCATCTTTTTGGTAGAATCGCATCATCAAACACTCGATATATCAAGAATATCTTCATCAAGTCAATAACATGTGTTGTTGGCTGGAGGGTGTTAGCGCTTGGAATTCACCTAGGCCGAGATAGACAAACTCTCAAGGCTACATCAAACCATTTCACCTCGTAGCTAGCCCTACGAGGTATGAGAAGGCTCTCTCGGGTCAGATTCGGTAGATCTTTCAATATGATAAGCTGACCAATTAGGAATCAAGATTTTAGGCTAGTAAATTGATAAAGGGGGTTGATTTAAAGATTTTGGTTTTTTGGTGGCAATTGGAGGGAGTGCAATTCAGGGTGCGGGGATTGAGCACAGTTTTTGCAGGGGGATCTTTGGGGCAAGGTAGGAGTAAGTGCTGATGCTTTAAATCTGAGATGGATGATCAAGGATGATAGAGAAAGAGCTAGAGAGGGCAAACTACCATTTGAGTCCTCTCTAAACAGTAGAAAACATAAATTTTGAACAAACTAAAAAGCTGAGCATGTCAAAGCATGTATTCAAACTTTACCACTTCATCTGCCCAAATAGAAGCAAAATAGAGATGTAGAATACATAAACAAACTTACAATAACATGTAGAGAACACACCATCAACACTACAATCCACAAGAATCCACAAGGATGTCTGCAAAACCCTGGCCTTCTTCCTCTTGAAATTGCAAAGATAGATGTACAATATACAATGAAACTTTCTCCCACAAGAGACCAACCTTCCAACCTCTCAAAATGACTAAGAAAACACATAATATAGGCAAGCTAACCTCTTCCCTTGCCTCTAGGGGTCGAGCTCATCCTTCTAGGAGCAGTTTGAAATAATTCCAAACTAAGCACTAGATAATAGGCAGCTCAACAACTTGCCTCTATTACTTAGCTAACTGATTCATGCATTAATTATTCACTTTTTACATCAAGGAAGCTTCTAGAAGAGTAAAGAGAGGTAAAATCTATCAAAGTGCCATGAAATTATTACATTTATCCATCATCTACAAGTAAAAATAATCAACCATAGTCAAAGCAGTGTTTTTTGACCAAAAAAGTCAATTTTGGCAAAGTTAGCTCTCATGTCCGCGCCCCTGGCTCTCATGTCCGCGCACCTTTGCAGCAACTTTGGAGTGGGTTCCACTGGTCCAAATCAAGTGCAAGATGGCTCATTGGAAAGCTTGGCCTGTCTACTTTCCATCCCAAGTGGAATTTCTGAATTTGGAGTTGTTTTGCCCCCTCAAAAACCATTTCTCCCAAGGTCACTTTATGCAACTCAAAAAGTGGGCAGAAAGTCATTTTTTTGATGTATTTTGAGCTTTTGGAGGCTCAAATCTCAAAATCAGGCTTCTCCCAAGTATTGCTAATTTTTTTCTTTGCATGCCCTTTCCAAAAATGCCAAGTTTTCAAAATTCCGAGCAGTCTTTCAAAACGTCCGCGCGCGGGACGCGGACATGACACGGGAAAAACCTGTAAATGGCACAAAAATTCACAAATGACAAAATTTTCTCCAAATTTCTTGAAATTTGGGCTGGGAGTCCCCAATCAAGTACCATGCTCATTCAAAGAGGCTTTGGCCAAAATTTGGAGTGGATCGGGCGTTTTCTTTCGTTTTTGTTTTTTGGCCAACCGTCCTTGGAGCACCTTCGTTCTCGCTGATATTTTTGACATTTCTCTCAAACCATGGCACCTGTGTAAAAAGTGAAAGAGGTTTTTCTTCTTTGGCATGTTATGGACAAAAACCTCTCTCAGTTTCCCAAAATTCATCTTTGACTGCTCTGAAACATCATTTGAGTGAAACTTGCCCCGATGTGTGAAACAAGGAATTTTGTCGAAATGAAGCGAAATGAAGGGGATAGGGGGCTTCTAAATTCTTGGGGAAATTTTTGGGAGTGGGAGGGATGTTAGGAAGCAGGGGAAAGTGGAATCTCAGATATTGAGTGAGGGGAAGGGGTCCAAAAGGGCAAATCACAGGCCAAACCTAGAAAATTGCCAGGTTGTAGCTAGAAACTAGGGTTTGTGCAAAAATGAGGATTTTGGGGAATCTGAGGGATGGGAAGTGTATGATAAGGTACTTTAAGGATAGGGGAAGGTGTATGAACATCAGGAAACAAGTTTTTCCATTGATTTGACTGTCCAGGAGAAATTGGCTTCAAACCCTAGGAGAGGGAAATGAACTTGCCAAGGCACAACTGAAGCATGAACAAGATGTAAAATGACTCATTAGACACTGACATGATAATGACAAACCTATGAATTATGATAGACTCAGCTGAATAGTGACATAGATTGGAATTTGGGCAACTTTAGAAGGAGTGCCTAGTGGCCAAATTTTGCTTGAAGACTCACTGAAATGACAAAATTTGACCTTGACACTTCAAAATCACTATGTAAGAGCACATTTGATCACTGGAGGAAGGCTGTAAAGACTGACACTAACAGAGGGTTCAGGATATTTTCAGATTGTATTTGCTTTCTTCTCCATACTTGTGTAACTTTCTTTTATGGCATGGTTCTAGCTTGTGTAGGAACCTAAGTTAAGTTACAATCATGTGCCATATGACCAATGTTATGACACTTGAAGCATTCTATGTTGTTCATGAATAATAATTCATGATTTCTTCCTGCAGAAGTGCTTCTCGGAGATTATCGGGGACCATAGTGTCTATGTTTGTGGTATGCCCTACAATCTTTTGCCATGTGTCCAAAGTTTGTACAAGAATAACAATAACCAAGAAATATATATTGGTACCTGGGAGAAGAAGGTTTCCTTGATGTACTTCTGAAGTCTTTCTGCCTTGAGATCCTTTGATTATAACCAATTCTTCTTGCGTCCTTGACATCATCTGCATTTCTTCTTAGAATAGGATTTCCTTCAATGTTGCCTTGACTCTTATCCTTGCCTTTGCTAGAACTGGGAGCATCAACATTTCTTTCTGGCTTCCTCACATCCTTTTTGTTTGAAGAATTATCATTCTTGCTTGAGGATTCGCCTTCATAGCCAAGACCTGATTTATCAAATGGAGATCTTTGATGGCTAAGCATGTCATCCAAGGCTTGAGAACACTTCAAGATTTTGTCCATCCCTTCAACTTTTTTCCTGAGGGAGACAATCTCTTCTTCCAATATTTCACAATCACTATTCTTCTTAGCAAGTTGTTTCTCAGTTTCTTCCTTGATACAAGTAGCTTCATTTGCTTCTATTTTAAGGGAGATGATATCTGATTTCATTTTGAAAATTTATTCATTTTCCTTAGCTAGACTGCTCTCCATTTCTTCCTTGATCATTGTAGTTTCACATTCTTCGACCTTGAGAAGGTTGATGTCGGATTTTAGTTTGAAGATATCTTCATCATCTGCTTTTAGTTGGTATATCATGGTGTTTCTCTCCTTTTTTGCTTCATCAACTTGTCCTCCTATGATTACCAATGCTTCCATTGTCTTCTCAGCTCCTTGTGCTAACTTTCTTGCTTCTTGTAGTTGAGATTTGAGAGAGGAGACCTCTACCTTGTACTAACCAATCTCTTCTTCAAGTTTGTTCAAGCTCTTGTGCCTTTGTTTAAGTTGACTTGACAAGGTATCTTCCTGTTTCTTTGCCTTATCCAATTGATTTGTCATGGATATGACTTCTTCATGATGCTTTCTTTTGTTTTGATCAAATTCCTCCTTAAGCTTGGCGAGCTCTTCATCTCTTTCTTGTGCTTGAAGCTTGACAAGGTCAACTTCCTTCCTTGTTTGGTCTTGGTCACCAGCTAGTGCTTTCTTCTTAAGTTCCTTGTCTTCCTTTTTCAAATTGATAATCTCTTCCATGGCAGCCAGAATTTTAGTGAGGAGATCTTCTTCAACGTCTTTTTCATTCTCTTCATTTTCTAGGTCTTCTTTAGCCTTGATGTCATCAATCTTATCTTCAACTTCATTGATGGGCTCTGGATTTTCTTCTTGTTTTCCAACATTTTCTTGACTAGAGATCATTGTCAACGCTCCTTTCGAGTGAAGATCATGAAGTTTATCCCATATGCCTTTTGCTGATGAGCATTTTTCAAAATTGGCCTTCATAGAGTCAGGTAGCCCATTCAAGATTGCTTTCTTTTCTCTTGTATTATGTTCCTTGGATTCTCCATCCATCATGCGATCAACAATCACCAATTTCCAAACTTCAATGCCTTGAGTCTTTAAGAAATTCCTCATTCTTGCCTCCCATATATAAAAGTTTCAATTGAACAATGGAGACTTCACAAATTGATTGACTTCGATTTCGGTGGTTGAGGCAGGCACATCTTTAGGAGGATTGGAGACTTTCTTCCTTGGCTTCACCATTTGTGTTATAATGATCAACCTTCAAGCTGTTAGGATTTGAGTGAAGGTACTGGCACTGATACCAATTGTTGGAAATATTGAGGGGGGGTGAATCGGTATTCTTTTTCAATTGTTATTCTTACCAGTTAAATCATTTATATTTAGAACACAAAATGAATAATAGGAATAAATGCTTTTATTAATATAATCTTTACAATAAATCAGGTACAATATATATAGGGCTCCAACCCTTGATGAAGACACCGATCTTTAATCTCACAGGCTCCAACGTGTTGCCAAGCACCAACTTGGTCTTTTGTGAGGCTCCAACCTCTAGGGCACCAACTCTGTCTTGTCAAGGCACCAACCTTGGATTTAGGAGCACCAACTCCAAGGACACCAACCCTTCCAATTCTGAGGAACCAACCCCTAGGGCTCTGACCCTATATTTCAAGGCACCTACCTTGTTTGTTCGAGGCTCCAAACTTCAGGGCACCAACCCTCTGGGCTCCAACCCACTGCTATATTTTGTCTAGATATGTTTGATAGTAATTCTCAGCTCCCAAAATCTTCTTCACTGAGTTCTATCAATCTACAGCTTCATTATAGTCTCCATGCTACATCATTAATGACAACCTTCTCTCATATAAGGTATCACCATTGCTCTTCATTATACCCAAGCAAAATCTCCAAGTCACATTATGATGACTAATACATCATGGTCTTCAATAGTCTCCACACAACTTCAATGTGTCTATGATGAACTGCACTAAGCTTTGCACAAAGACAACTCTTTGATTCAACCCTCCGTCCTAACTATCACAGTAACTACTTCGGGAGAGAGGCTTCAGGAGTAACTACTTCAAGAATCACTTCTTTAGAGGAGTGACTGTCACAGTTTCATATTGTGCGTTCAATTAAAAACAAACCTGTTCATACTCAGATAATCTTCTTAGATTCGCAGAGCATCCTTTCGAACTGTTATCTGAATCACTGTCAAACACAGGTCCGAGCTTTTCAATAAATAACCCAGTCAATAGAATGTTCGACCTTCGGCTTCCTTCTTCTTTTGTTGGACCTTCAGCTTCCTTCTTCACTCACTCGACCTTCAGCTTCCACTTTCATTCGCTTGACCTTTGGCTTCCTTTTTCGCCCACTCGACCTTCGGCTTCCACTTTCATTCACTCGACCTTTGGTTTCCTTTTTCTATTCTAATTCAACCCTCTGTCCTAACTGTCACAGTAACTGCTTCGGGAGAGAGGCTTCAGGAGTAATTACTTCAAGAATGACTTCTTTAGAGGAGTGACTGTCACAGTTTCATATTGTGCGTTCAATTAAAAACAAACCTGTTCATACTCAGATAATCTTCTTAGATCCGCAGAGCATCCTTTCGAACTGTTATCTGAATCACTGTCAAACACAGGTCCGAGCTTTTCAATAAATAACCCAGTCAATAGAATGTTCGAAATTCGGCTTCCTTCTTCTTCTGTTGGACCTTCGGCTTCCTTCTTCACTCGCTCGACCTTCAGATTCCACTTTCATTCGCTTGACCTTTGGATTCCTTTTTCGCCCACTCGACCTTCGGCTTCCACTTTCGTTCACTCGACCTTTGGCTTCCTTTTTTTATTCTAATTCACGTTCACGATTTGTGAACTGTCCTTCTTCTCTGTATCGATGCCCAAGATCAATGCTTGAGGTGAAGTTTTTAACTTGTATATCTACGAGTCTCATCAATACCCAAAAGACACGTTTATTGGAGGAGAGGCCGACTTATGATGTCGCATATTAAAATTATATCAGAGAGGCCATTTTTATAATATTCATCCAATAGAATTATTAATTATGGAAATCACATAGGAGAGGCTATACCCACATGGAGGTCCCACATCCACTTCATCACCTTAATCGCAATCGCAACTTCATGAAAATCAGAGGTTTTACAAGTCGTGCTCATGCTCTGTTTTTCGATATAGCCGATGCCCTTATTACCAATGGAGCGGATGCAATATGATATTAAATCATGTTATAATGGTGTAGCGGGTCTGTAATAATATCACGATTGGAGTTTTTACTGCGACAACCCTATATGACTTGTGATATGGTGGATGCAATGTTATATTAGAGCTGTTACTATAACTTGTTTGGGTCCACATGTATTATCACAATCGCAGTTTTAGTGTGACATTCCTTTAAGACTGGTGATATGACTTCTGATGAGGCAGACACGATATTACATTAGGGCGTGTTCTATTGGAGCAGTCGGGTCCACAACTCAAATCAGAATCGGGGAATTCGAGTGGTAATAGATAATAAAGCCACCGATATAATTTCTCCGATAACACTATTAACTCCTCTGTTATGGCTCCTCTTCCGATAGCTCTACTCCTTTGACGTATTGTTCCTATTTGTTCTTCCGATATCACTTACCCTTGGGCATATGCGATACCCTGCTTCTCTTGCTCCGATAACTGGCTTATTTGATGGCTTTCGATAAACTCTTCATCTTACTCTTTGGCTTCATGATGGCTTCTCCTCTTTACTCTTTCTCTTTCTCTTATGATGGTTTCCGATATCTTTCCTCCTAGGTTCTACTATTTCTATTACGTCTGTATTCAATCCTTGGATCCTCCATGAGCAGTATTAAGATCAATGGACATCAATAGGAAACAACACATGTCACAAGAATTTTCCATCACAAACACTGCCTTATTGAAATCAATGACAACCTAGATTAATAGATTGCACTAAGAGATTGGAGGAGTTTAGGGAATCATGGGCACACACAAGATGCACTGTGATATTAGATGGTTGGACTGATAAAAAAGGTAGAAGCCTTATTAACTTCTTGGTTAATTGTCCAAAGGGAATAATGTTTATGAAATTTGTTGATGCATCTACACATATCAAAGATGCACGATTATTATGTGATTTGTTGGATGTGTTCATTCAGGTGGTGGGTCCACAACATGTTGTCCAAGTCATAACGAACAATGCTGCAAATTATGTTGCTGCTGGCAAGATGCTTATGGAGGGGCATCCTAAATTATTTTGGATACCTTGTGTTGCACACTGCATTGATTTGATATTGGAGGAAATAGGAAAATTTGTTTTGTCAAGGATATTGTTGAATCATGAAAAAAAATTACAAAATTTATATATAATCATGCATCTGTGCTTCATTTGATGAGAACATTCACCAAAAACAAGGAGTTGGTGTGCCTTGCAATTACACGGTTTTCCACTAGTTTTGATATCTCTTCAATCCCTCTTGAATTCTATGTGGGATGTGAAGAGAATGTTTCTTTTAGAGGAGTGGCATGCTTTGTCATATAGCCGCAAAGCAGAGGGAGAGGCCATATGTAGTTTAGCTTCATACGAGGAAAGCTTCTGGGTGGAAGTGCAGGAGGCGTGTAGCATTACTGAACCTTTGGTAAAGGTTCTTCGATTGGTTGATGGAGATAAGGTTGCAATGGGCTACTTGTATGAGGCCATGGATAGGGCCAAATAATCCATTCCAAGATACTATGATGATGAGGGGTATGAGGGGTTTGAGAAACAAAAACTCCTATGGGAAGTGATTGATGAGTGATGGAACAATACACTCCATCGTCCCATTCATGATGCAGGGATATACCAGAACCCCACATTTTCTAACTCCTGTGGTTTCTTATTTGACGCTGAGGTCATGGATGGATTCTTCACTTGTGTTCAAAGGATGGTTCCATCTCCAAAAAAACATGTAGAAATCTCCAAAGAAATAGAGATATACAAGATGACAGGTGGCACATTTAGCTTTGACAAGACTAAAATGCCAAGTAAGTTTTAGTTTGTTTCAAATTTCATTGTCTCTTCAAGTTCATATTTTTTTTTTTTGTGTAAGCTTGGTAGTACTTCCATTTTCTATTAGTTATCTATAAGCAGGTAACAAAATATATGTCTGGTGAGCTCAACGTGCCTGAAGGAAACCAGGTCTGTTGGCCACCGATTAGCATCAAAAGTTGTCCAAAATTTAAACAGTTTGATCCTTATCATCCATGCTAACTTTGCTGCTATATCTACTATATACTTCATGCTTGTAAAATAAATTCTATTCATCATAATAACAAAAAATAACTGTTTGTCTCTCTACTTTAGTCATCATATGATTCGACTGGAGCCGGGTCTTTAGTACTTGACCCGAGCGCTTCACTCTGCAACAGGGTCTGGATCTGCTTTTCCATCCTCTTAAAACAAAGGTTTTGGTGATATTGCTACACTTGTACTGACTGTATTTCCTTCTGAATATCTTTTAAACTTGATTCCTCTGCCCTATCCCTTTCTGGTTCTTCTCTGTCTCTGAATGTTATCATTGCCTTGGCCAATAGCTTTTTCATCACCTAGCACTGCTGTATGGTCTGCCTGAACAGAGTTTGGTGGCCTCTAGTATGGCTTGGGTCGCTAATTAATAGCTCCCATTATGCCATTGGGAGCTCTTCATTTTCCACATTGGCATTTAACTATGATTCCCACGATGTTATTACCGCCTTTACTTGTGCTGGGGTGCCTGCATGGTAGGCATGCAGTAAATTATGCATGCTTTCCTCTCCCATTCTTCGACCCCTTTTCCTCTGTGTTTTTCTCGCAGATGCCTCCGAGCTCTTCATCTTCTGATCTACCTTCTTTCCTTATCGTCTACCTCCTTTTCTTCCCTATTGCCCTCCTTCTTTCACCGTCTTTTCCTACTGCAGTTTCCTCTGTCCCCTCCCCTCCTGCAGCCTCACCTGTTTCTGGTGTCCGAGCTTCGAAGATGGAAGAATACTAGAATTATTGCTACCTATAATTTTAACATGATTGTATTCATTATAACATATGCTAAATTTTTCCATAACATTCTGCCATTCCTTTTTAGTCTATTTTTCAACATTAGAACTTCTAGTTTTCTTCTCAGCCACCCAATTGCCCACAAGTCACAACCACTCAGTTATTGCTTCTCACCTCTACTCTATACCCCCCTGGTTCCCATTCCCTGGGGTCTCCACAGAGGTCCCCCACCTCTCTTGTAATCTAGTTGGCTAGAGGTTATCTTTCCGACTACAGGGGAGCTGGGTTTTTGAAACAATTTCGTCACAGGGACGGAACCTCTTAGTTTGCTACGCTTCACCACCCTCCTCTTGGATTTTTGAGGTTGCACCTTCCTTTGAAGACCATCACTTAATAGAGTCATAGAGGTTTGATTTTCTTCTAGCCATGCAAAGTCCTTCTGGTCTAGAATTTCCCCTCCCTAACCCCTTAACCTTTTTTCTTCCCCATTGGTGTAAGTATACCCCACAAATCTAAACTATCCTAAAAAGGCCTATTTTCCAATTCCGGTTCCATCTTCTCTCCCCCCATTCTTTTTGGAGGCAACAGGGCCCCCGAAAGCTAACAGAGGCATCATAACCTTTTCTCGGCTCTAGCCTGCAACATTTCCTTGTGACCGGAAGAATTATCTTCCCTCCGCTTCTAGCTGCCCTCCAAGCCCTTCACAGGTCTCATATCCCCCCCTCCCCCCACCCTTCATGGAATACAATCAATTCATACCCAGGAAATATCAACATGCAATTATAATTGAATTCATGAAATTTTCATTTCTTTCCATAGTTATGAAACCATACATTATCTTCTTAAACTAGGACCAACATTTTCCTATTTCATTCAACATCTATCTCCTTATTTTCCAGACTCTTCTCCAATTGCACGACATTGTTGCCAAATCTACACAGAGGGGAGATTTGTTTACATACCAATTGCTGTAGATGAAGTCCAAGTGTTGGCCATCGCACCCTCTCCAACTCTTCTCTCAACATTCACCCACTGCTCCCTTCACTCGTTCTCCCTCTACCCTCTGCATGCATTCCCCCAACTGCCTTGCCACCTTTCTTTCCCGGCTACTCACTCACCTTCTTATTATCATTACTGATGTGTCCTCCACTTGCCGCTTTTCCCTGTCCTCCTCCCTTTCCTTCGTGTGAGGTCCTCGATAGATTCACCCACTTCCCCTCCGTTTAATGCACTCTGTCATGACCTCTCGATTTCCTGCTGCCCTAACCGTAACCCATCTTCCCTCTCTGTTATCTGGCTGTCCTACCCACCATCCAACTGTCCTTCCCATATTTCGTCTGGCGCCAATGACCCTGGACACCCCGATCGGGGGTTCAAGTTCATACTTTGCTTCAACATTCAAATTTCATTTTTTTTCTTATGTTTATCTTATTTGTTGTAGATGCATGGTGGAGGAGCTATGGTGGAAGAGTACCCAATCTCCAAAGTCTTGCCATTCGAGTGCTCAACTAGAGTGTATTTGAAAAAATACACACCAAGAAGCACAACAAGTTAAAATATTCCAAATTTCCAATTAAGTTTTTGAATTCATTAAATAATATTTTTTTTATAATTATTAATTTATGACCCTTGTACAGGTTGGAGTCCTAGTGACTTAATGACATGGTCTACATCTACTACAATCTTCGATTGTGTGTGAGGCAACTTGGGAGGACACCTGATGTGGATGCCATCTCATTGGATGGGATTGACACCACTGCTGCATGGAGGGTTGAGGCTGAGAGGCCTATCATGGAGTCAACCCCTAATTAGTTAGAGCAGGAGGTAGTGAAGGGGGTAGAGGAGGAGGAGGAGGAAGAGGAGGTGAAACCACCTACCCCTGTCACTAGCAGAGGATGTGGTCTACCTCCTATAACTCCTAGTTCTTAAGATTCTAGAACACAACAGAGTCCATTGCTAGCCCACCACCTTCTTCATCTAGAGGGAAAGTTGTTACATTTTCTCTTAATAAGGGTAGATGAAATTAATAGTATTATTTATTTGGTTCATTCAATTGTATATGACATTTTGACTCATGATATGAGATACATTATTATATTTTTTGTTGATATTTTGAGGCTGAGTTGAGACTCATGACTTAGTATTTAGGACATGATTCATTGTTATGTGTGATGTAGCATTAGACATGATATTACACATCTTATATATTACTTCTATTTTCATATTTATGTGTCAATGCATTTATTTTATGTTGTGGATGCTTTAGATATTAAAAAAAATGAAAAAAAAATGAATCATTTTGTATTTTATGATTTTTACCAATTTTTTTTCCCACTTTCGGACTCTCGCCGATTTAATCCCGATCACGATGTTCGCAACATTTATTCAAACAATTGTCATGGCTTGAAAAACATATTCATAAGAAGAAATTATTCAATCAATATTCACTATTAATTAAGCTATTGCTTTTAGGGAATGCATTAAATGAAAATATGTTAGATTACTTCATTTCTAATCCTGATATTGCAGAATAGTTCAGAACAATTCAATATGCCGCAAAAAATAATATTTTAGAACAAAATTTTCAAGAAAATTTCATGATGACTTCTTTACAATATTATTTTCAATAACCTTTTCCTATAAATTCAATAGAAAACTCAAATTCTAACATTTTTGAACGTATACCAGGAAAACTGTAAACATCACTTCCACATTAGAAACATCTCAAGATGATCAATTAATTCAAGTGTTAAAGAAGTATTTGAAACCATTTGCTTGGGATTACACATATATGCAAGGTATTCATGCTAGTGCATGTATTCATCATATCTATTTGGAAGAAAATACTACACCCATAAGGCAACCTCAACGACAAATTAATCGAATGTTGAAGGAGATAGTAAAAGATGAACTTCATAAATTTTTAAAAGTAGATTTTATCTACCCTATCTCTGACAGTCAATGGGTTTCTCCCTTAGTTATAGTGCCTAAGAAAAATGGAAAATGGTGAGTATGTGTAGATTACAGAGAATTGAATAAAGCCGCCCTGAAGGATCACTTTCCTTTTCCATTCATAGATAAAGTCCTAGATACTCTAGTCATAAAGAAATGTTTTTCCTTTCTAGATTGATTTAATGGTTATAATCAATAAAGATAGTTGTAGAGGACCAAAACAAAACTACTTTCACATGTTCTTGGGGAACATATGCCTATAAGGTATTATCCTTTGGCTTGGGTAATGCACCAACCACATTCCAAAGAGAAATTCTGACCATATTTACTAATCTAATTCATGAATGTCTTGAAATTTATATGGATTCTTTCTTTGTATATGGTGATACTTTTGAAGAATCTTTAATCAATATTAAAAAAGTTTTAAAAAGATGTATAGACACTGATTTGGCCCTCAACAGTGAAAAATGTTATAAGTTACTAATTGAAGGAAATGTTTTGGAACATCATGTTTTTGCTGCAAGAGTGATTGTAGACCCAACCAAGATTGAAATCATTGCTAATTTGCCTAGTCCATCAAGCCAATGAGAAGTCTAAAGTTTTTTGGGTTGTGTGAGGTATTACTATAGATTCATTGAAAATTTTAGTGAATTAATCCTGCTTATATTTAAACTACTTGCCAAAGATGTAGAATTTTATTAGAATGCCAACTACCAAACTACTTTTGGAGTTATTAAAGAAAATCTATCTACTGCACCAATTTTAAGATGACCTAATTGGTCCTTACCATTCCATATTTCCACTGCCTCATTTGATACTGCAGTGGGGGGCATCATTAAAAATAAAAGAAGATTTTAAGACCTATGCTATTTACTTTATTAGCAAAAACTTAACCCCTGGCGAGGTAAACTATACTCTCATTGAAAAATAAATGTTAGTAGTTGTGCATGTAATAAACAAATTCTAACACTACATCACAGGTTATGAAATCTTTATCCACATTTATCAGTCTGTCATTAAATATTTGATGAATAATCCTATTACTAATGGAAGAACTACTTGATAGTTGTTACTATTGCAGGAATTCAATATCACTGTTATTGATCGTCCTAAAGGGGAAAATTAGCTAGTAGTGACTTTATATGCCGCTTGAAAAACCTTGGTGAGACTATTCCACTATTTGATGGTTTTCCAAATGAACATTTATTTTCTATATCAATTAAAACACCATGATTTTCCGACGTTGCAAATTATTTGTCATCAAGAAAATTTCTGCCTCGTTTACTTCAAAGGAGAAAAACAAAATAATCAAGCAAAGTGCAAGATATAGTTAGATTAATGGAAACATTTTCTACATACGATCTAATTTTGTTATTAGTTGATGTGTTAGAAAGATGGAATGTTCGATATTCTTAAAGCTTGTCATGATGGACCTTGTGGTGGAGAATTTGTAGATAAAAGAACATCCTATAATATCCTTAATCAAGGCTATTATTGGCTTTCCTTGTTCAAAGACAAAATACAATATGTTCGAAGTTGTGATAGCTATCAAAGGATGGGCCGAACAACAGTAGTTGATTAAATACCCTTACAACCACTAGTTATTTTAGAGCCATTTGAGAAATGGGCTCTATATTTTATTGGACCAGTTAACCCTAAGTGAAAAGGAAAGAGTTACATCATGGTATGTACTAACTATGTCACCAAATGGGAAAAAGCTAAGGCATTAGCCAAAGCTTCTAAACAATCAACAATCAATTTTCTCTTTGAAGATGTTTTTGTCAGATTGAAATTCCTATAGAGATTGCCACTTACCAAGGAGCACAGTTTACCTCCAAGTTAGTACAAGAAGTAGTGGAGAAATACAAGCTCACACACAAAAAATCCACTCCTTATCACCCGCAAATCAATGGACAAGTTGAATTAACTAATATGATTTTAGAAGCAATCATGACCAAGACAATCCAAATACATAGGAAGGATTGGGCAAATAGGCTTCCATAAGCTCTGTGGGCATATATAACTACTTGTAAAAGTGCTACTCGTTTTACTCCCTATGTTTGCTAAGAAAATTCTTCTTCTTATTAAATTCCAAGGTTGAACATTCATATTAGCAACAAAATTAGGATTAGACTTATTTGAAGCTCAAATAGAAAGAATTATGCAATTAAATCATCATCCAACAAGAAAGGTCAAAATAACATGAGAAATTCATTAGGAAAAAGGAGTTCAAAAGTTGGTGATTGGGCTTTGCTATTTGCTTCCAAATTCAAAGATTTCAAAGGAAAATTTACCACTTATTGGCTAAGATTCTAGGGAGTAGAAGAAGTATTTGATAATGGACCAGTCAATGTAAAGCCACTTGATGAGGAAGGAGTTTGATTTGTGGTTAATGGCCACATATTGAAGCTCTACAACAAAAATGGTTAGCCGAGATGATCTTATTTCCCTAATATTTTAGCAAGTCGAGATGTAGGTTTATGGTTATCGAGAACAATATTTGTACCCCTCTCTATCCAAAAAATTACTTTTCCAATAAAGAAAAAGAAAAAAATATATCAAAAAGAAAAAAAATAATAAATTGAAAAGTTTAGTTGTGAAATTCGAGGTTCCTAGCACATCCTTACTTGAATTTTCATCAGAAAACAAAGCAATTAGCCAATAAAAATTCCAAATAAAAGATCCATCCAATTATTTTGTCTCAAAAAATTGTAAGTAATCTCTTATGATGATTGGGAGAATTTAGGGAGAATATTTCAAAAAAGTTTTCCAAACTCTTATATATATCTTTATTTGGAAAGTTTGTGTATATAATATACATAGAATTTATATATATCCAAGAATCATAGTCTTGTTTTAGTACAACTCATTCATTATGTAGGTGGCTTGATAAAAAATGATAAGCTCTTTCAAATATTCAGAGGAAAAGAGCACCATCATTCATCAAAGGCAAGAAGATCATAGAGCACTATCCTTTATGCTCGATGAAATCACTACTTATTGTGATAATGGTGATATCATAAGGAGCATACCAAAAAATTTCATGGCACAAAACAAAGTCATATATGAGCAAAATTTGGCCTTGATCAAAGAGACTAAGCAACTTAAAGAAGAAAATGAACAATTGAAAGAAGAAAATCAACAACTTCATCAACAAAGGAAAACACTCAATACTGAGCATAAGAAGCTCAAGACAGTCATCCAATCATAAAGGGACCTGAAAAAAACAGGACCTGAAAAAAACATAAACAATTCTATCATCAAAGGGACCTTACAACAATATAAACAACTTTATTTTATAATCCTCAAAGGGACCTCCCAACAACATAACTAGTTCCAAATTATCCTTATCAAAGGGACTTGAAATCTGCCCTAGTTTATCATCATCAAAGAAGCAACATAATCAAACCAAATTCATCATCATAGGGACCTAAAAAACTACCCCATAACACTTTTACTAGAGAAACCTAAGTGAGTAATGCCTTCATTCATGGAAGATTTGTAGTCAACTCCAAATTGTCATGAAATAAGGACCTATCAAAAGTCAACAACGTCTTCAACAAATGCAAGCAACAAAAAAGATACTTATTTATCTACAAAGGAGGTTTGATGAATTATTTTACAATGCTTGAATTGTTAAATTAAATTTTTGAAATTAAAACATTTTAATGGAATACCTCTTTCCCTAAAAAATTCCTTGTCACAAAATTTTTATGGTCTAAGACCTAAAATTTTGTGAAATCCTTAAAAGTATTTTTCATGAAACATATATCCTAGTTTATATTTCCTTTTAAAACCCTATAGTATTTTATTTCCTATATTACCATCTATATTCTCTTATCATCTTATTTTTATACCTATAACCATTCTCTTATCACCTTGTTAGTCTACTTATAAACCACATGCGATAATTTTTATCAATAAGGATAGGATATGAGGTTTCAATACAAATATTTTTAAGCTATAAAAGTCAGTTTTGTAAGGAGAATTTTCGAAGTACAGAGACTAGTGAAAGAGAGATTCTAAATGTGAGAGGTAAGGACACAACAACCACCCTAATCATAGCACAAGAAAGAGGAAGTAATGGAGCAATATTATCACTATGGAGAATGAATGCTGGTAAAATTTTGAAGAGAGAAGTTTTAATGATTAATTAAGTTGGTCTTTAACTTTGACATATCACTCACAACCATTACAAACTCAAGCAATAAAAATGATGAATTAGACTTTATCCAAATGTACTCATAAGTAAACATTGTCAAACTATACTTTGTTTTGAGAAACATCAACAAAATAACAAGTGTTAGTATGCTATGTTTTTTTTAAGATATATTAGTGAAAGAAAACAATTGGAATCAGGACAGGGAAAACATGTTGGAGGCATGATTCATATTGTCCACTATAGGTATAGAAATGAGCATAAATTAGGTTTAAGAATTCCATTTATATGCAGAGGTCAAGTATTATCTAATATTTTTTTATCGATAAGAAAGACTAATTCATTCTTGAAACATGTAAATCCAGGTGTTAGAATGTTGTAACAAGACCCTGAGCCTACAACGTATGTGTTTAATGTAAATGAGAAGGAATTAGCAAAATGGAGAGCAACAAGGCTAATCAAAATTCAAGAACAAAAGTGAAAAATCATAGAGGTAAGTGTTGCCTCTGGTAAAATATTTTGTTCTGGGTAAGAATTTACAAAAGCGAGTTCATAAGTAGCTCCAATTGTGTGTATCAAGGGAAAACATAGTGGCAGTAGCTTTTGTAGTCACTCCATTTTAATTTTTTCCTTGAGAAACCAGGTTGAGAAAATAACTACATTACACAACCCAAAAATCAATTTATCTCAAAACATAAATTGAATTTCTTCTTTAGCAATTGAAATTAGGGATATGAGTGAATTTTTTTGTAGCAGAAACAAAGGATTGAAATACCCATTTTTTTTCCCTAAATTTATTTACTACCAAAATCAATTGTTCTCGAGTTTAAATTTCCTATTTTAACAAAACTTTGGAAAAAAATCAATGTTCAAAACCTTGGATAATATAATGGTTTGGTCATTAGTCAGCTGGTCATCGAATTTTAATGGTATGGTTATAAGTTTGAATGCTATGATTTATTTATTTTTTTTAAATGAAAAATGTTTAAATTATTATATTTCAAAACTTACATTCATATTAGATTAGTAAGTATATGCACATGGAAAAAGAGGAGAAGAATTTTTGTTTTTAAAACCAATATATTAGCGAAAATTTTTAGGGTTAATGTCCTAGATTTGGAAAAAATCTTTCTATTCTGATTTTCCAACCACAACAAATTATCAAAAACTTAGATTTTAGTGGAGACTAAGCATTGAAAATTTGATGTTGCTATTATATTGATTCATATTATGCATATGAAATGGATTTTAGGGTAATTTGACATGATTTGATAGAGTTTTACAAGGAGAGAAAACCGACACAACATTGGACATACAAGGTTGATAAAATAGTGGACAAGCAATGATTTACATTGTTGATAGACAAAGAGGCAAAATGACCAACACAATTTAACCCTTTGGCTTCGAAATCGATAATTATCATCTCGAACCATTAAAATATTGGAGGAGAAGAATTGGGTTGACTTTCTCCTTGAGTTCAAGGGATACGACATAAATTTTTCAAAGGCATTTTTCTTATCATATGACAACAATTGTGCTCAAGTAGGATATCTGACCATTCACTTGTCTGAGTATGTGCTAATCTAGATTACAAGTTTACCACAAGGTGGATAAAAGTGGTTCTAGAAATAACATTTGCAAGGAAAACCATGGACTTATTTTATCAAAATGTCAAGGACACATCTAAACTGGAAGAAGGGAACACCTAACAATTGGTTAAGGCTTCCATGGGATGAAGTAAATTTGATAATATAAAGGTAAATAACATGTGATGGTAGATTTAGCCTTATCTACCTTTATCACATTAGAATTTTGCGACACTTAACATGAGAGAGCACTTTGAATTTTCCCATTAGTTACTAAAGAGTCTCGCTAAAATGTCTAAAATAGCACAAAAAACTCCAAACATTGATAAGCATATGCATCATCATGGCTTGATCAAGATGATTGTAGAGTGGGAACTTGCCAAAACCCACGAAACATGGGAATCCTTCCTTAAGAGAAATCACTTTGTTAAAATGGAAGAAAAGGAGACTATGGAGCAAGAAGATACACAACAAGATGAAGATGAAGATGAAGATCAAGATGAGGAGATAGAATAGGCATATGAACAAGAACAACCAATAAAAGAGTTATTTCCAAGGAGAATGACTAGGTATATGTATAGATAGAGGGGCAAAGAGGAAGATGTAGCTACACTTCTTAAAAAGGCAAAGAAAAAAAGAACTCAAAATCATTCTTTGATTGAAATCAAAGATAATGATAGAATTGACAAGGACTAGCAAGTCCTTTATGACTATATTGAATATTTGGAGAGTGAAGAAAAAGAAAAAAAGACTGTAGACAAAGGAAATTTGCCTGAGGAATATAACTTTGTTGATGAGGAGGATGAGTACACAACTATAGAGGAAGAAATAAGAGATTGTAAGAAACCAATCCTAAAAACAATTTGAAACACCTTATGCGCCTTCACTAGAGGAAGTCATATTTCCTCAAGAAAAATCCCTTGAGAAAAAGAAGCAGACAATCAAGAAGTTGAAAAAGACTATACAAGAAATGCAAGTTTTAGAAACATATTTGAAGTCACAAAATGATTTGCTGACCAAGCAAAAACTCCCATTGATCAAGGAAAATCAAAATGCTCAGGAGGAAAACAAAAGGCTGCAAGAAGAAAACAATATGATTTCTACACAAGCATATGAATGGTATGAAAGGAAAAATTCACTTAAGGCCGAAAACAAGAATTTGAGAGTAAATTTACTCATGAAGAAACCCAAGACAAAGGGGAAATCATCACAATCTCCCAAATGTGGACCTTCTCTTACAGGAAACCAAAACAATGTGATGCAACTCAAGATAAGTTTTTGGAATAAGTATGAGGACATACTTCACCTTCAGTCTGGAGCGATGTTAGACCTCTTTTTGATATAAAAAATTCTATGGGTTTTGACTTCTTTAATCTAGAAAACACCTCCTTTTGTCATTTCTGATGATATTATCCCATACTTTTCCTATATTAACACTTTCCCAAGATATTCTTATTGAATTTTTAATTTTTAAAATTTCATGTGATTAATTACATTGTAAAAGAAAATTGCATATTTTAGTAGATTTTGTGGATCACCTTTTGTTGTTATATTTGCAGGCAGTCTGGGTAAATCTAGACATAGATTTTGATCGCGAGTATCCCAACATGGTGAGTCTCCTACTCGATCATCTCGAAACAACCCCGAGACCCCTGGTCAACGCAAACACTCTGACAACTAAAACGTAGCATGATTTGCTAAAAACCTCCATATCTGAGTTTTGGAGATTAGATCCATGATCTAAGTGCCCAACAACGTTAATTAGTTCAGATCCCATTCTTAGAATAGGCTGTAATTAATTTAGAACAAGATTTTTGGATATTCTGTTGAATTTTTGCTTCTAAAGGCAAGACAACTTGGCTTGCTAAAGCATGTTATTAGTTTGAGAACTCATATTTCAACTTAAGAGCTTGGATTTGGATTGTAGACATGTTCTTATACATTTTTATCAATTTAGGAATTTCCTTTGAACTTTCAACCTTTGGTTTTAAGTTAAGTGTACTTTCTGAGCATGGGAAGGCCCCACACCACCCAAGCAAATACACTATTTTCATTGTTGTACATTAGCATGGTAAATACATATGATTTTTCATGCTTTTATTATCACATATTCCATGTTCATATGCTCTAATTGCATCCTGTACACTGATCATGAGATCAATTTTAGGCTAAAAAATGAAAGTGCCCATAACTTTTTGAAACCAACATCAAATCGAAGAGCTCAATGATATGAATCCAATGCAACTCGTTTCACTCAAATTCGACATCAGATGCTTCCAAAATCACCTTCTGATAATTTTGGGAAACAGGAATTTTTTTTTTCAGATTGGTTGTAGGTATGCTGATTGTGCAGTCTGTATGCATGAATTGGTAGGTGACGGGGATCTCCATCAACCAACGAATGGTCGACACTTGGCATAGTATAGTTGTTTTGTGTATTTGACTTGTTTTTATTGGTTGATGATTGTGTTGAGATTACCCAATGAGGGAGTGCCATGAGGGCCAACCAATGGTTGATTGGTTGTGGATTTGACTTGTTTTTATTGGTTGATGATTCTGTTGAGATGGCCCAATGAGGGAGTGCCATGTGGGCCAACCAGTGGCTGCCATGTGGCATCCTCATGGTGGGCAAAATTGGTTTGAGGGCCAAACAACACCCCGGGGAGTCGAACTCGTGACCTCCCACCAAACAACCACATGGTTTACCACTAGGTTGCCTAATGTTACTTGATATGATTATGACAAAAAATATATATTTAAGTTTTAAGCGCATGGATTATGATGGAGGGGGCCAGCCCCTAAGGCCCTAGCCACAAGACACATGCATCCACATGACCATATGCGACGTATAAGGAGCTAACAAGAAGGGCGCCATGGAGGTGGGGCCAACCCTAGGTTCCATGACCGCCATATGAACCAGAGCCAAAGGAAAAGGAGCTCTGATGGATAAGGTGGGCATTAAGGCCCAACCCATGGACCCATGACACAACATGACCAAGTCCCCGTGTTAAGGGGCTTAACCGATGGGTGTGGGCATTAAGGCGTAGCCCTCTGCCTTATGTGGCCGTGTTTTTCGGCCCTAAGGAGTTAGAGGGTAAATTAACGATCCAAAAATTTGCACCTGCGGCAGGTGAATTTTTCGCTCAGTTAGCGATTTTTCGGGCGGATTTGTAGAACAATTAGCCAGAAAGACGAAATTGTGGGGTTTTTAATAGTGAAGTTCATGGATGAGTTGGTAGCTCGTAATTTTTTGAGCTTTTCACTAAATTGAGCTTAGAAAGAGGCTACTTGGAGATTTTTGGATGCTCTGAATCCAGTGGTGACCTCTATTTTCTGTTTTGAGCACATCTAGATGGTATTTTGGCAGGTTGGAGGCTAAGAGGTGTATGGATCAAGCAAAGTTTGGTGGCATTTCCTGAGGGTATTGAGCATGAAGAAGACCTTGTAGGGGTTTCTTCACCTTCAGAATTCATTTGCAGCAGTTGATACTTGCAGGGTTAAGCTCTTGGACATTTTTCTCTCTATGTCAAGTTGAGGGAAACTTGGATTATGTCTTTCTTTATGCATGTATGCTCATTTTCAAATGAAGTCTAGGGTCTTTGAAGGAGATTCCTTGTATTGTTGTAGTTTACAAGGTGATTGCAAGTTATCATTTTGTTTTTATGTGAGAATTCTCTGTAGGAGAACATTTCCTTGAAGGGGAAATAACCACATCGTCAACAACATACTTTATGTACTTTATTTTTACACTGAAATATGAGTGGTCTAGTCATGTTGACAAACTCAGAGATGTAGCCCAAGAGGGGTGAGCTTCATCATCAAACCTTATGTTTCTTCTTCTTTATTTCTACATGAATTATATGTGTTGTTCATTATGATTAACTTACACATGAGAACTAATTCATGTTTGAAGGGACACTAAACAAACATGTTTCTTATGAAGACCCATTTTTATGCTTGCAAAGCATCAACACGGTCCTAGTTTTTGTTTCATATGATTTTGGAAAGAGAAGCATAAATCACCTTTTCCACTTTCAGATCAATACATTCGGATTTAAAACTGATTATGAAACTAGATTCTTGGTCCTTGTGTAGATAATCTTTCAAGCTAGTTTAAGATCCTCTATTCATAATTGCTCTTTGATGATATTTTATGGTTGTATTACCTATTTACTAAAGTTTGTAATGTTGTTTTGGTGTAGCTATATCAATTGATTATTAGTGTAAAATCATTAGCCATTATAAGCCACATCTCACTATATTGCATAACAACCACACTCACTCATTATTTCATTAATAGAATTCATCTTTTTTTGTAGGTTTAAGTGTGCTTACAAGTATTATTTATCATAAATGAATTGTTGTTTGAAGGATAAACTTGATTGGCCAAATTAACCAAAGCACTGACAGTGCCATTCACTAACTTGCTAGAAGAAGAAGGCCCCATCTTCTTAAGAACTTTTCCATAGTACCCTACTTTTATTACTGTTTTCATAGAATAAACCGATATTTTGATAATATGTTAGCTAAAGGGATGAGTAGAAGACTATGAGTGACTTCCCATCTTCACTATCACAAATGGGGAAGGCTGCAATGCATTCTCAACCTCTTAATTGATATTGGGTCAAAATTAATTGGATTGAATAAAATACTACTAGAGTGTCTGCTTACTTCCATTGGAAATAAAGGCCCTAGTGTATTAGTCAACCTTTCGATTGGAAAACCCTTTAACCATTTTCCATTTCCCAACATTTGAATGAAAGCTTGACATTTTGAACATGATTGCATAGATAACTTGGATTTTTGTGAGAAATCTCAATATATGCCCATTCCAAAGTATTCTTAAGTCAAGTTAATGTGATTTCAATTTAAATCTTGTGTGATTACATTAAAAGTTGTTTTTGATTCTTCCTTAACTTAGTTGCTAGTTTTGACTTAAAGTGGCCACTAATCTAACTTAACTCATTACCTACTATAGTGTGTTTCGAAGTTTACAAACACTAGATTGATATAAAAATCATGTCCTAGTTTAGGTCTCTAAATTAGATTGCCAAATATTTCACCAAAATTGACTCCCTTGACTTAGGAATACCTTCTGCCACCAACTGAGCCTTTGTACTTCTCGAATTGACTTATTGCATTCAACTATTTCTTGAATGCCCATTTTCAACCAACATTCGGTCTTCCATAAGGTAATTTGACCAAATTCTATGTCTCATTCTTATGCAAAGAATCCATTTATTCCTTCATGACTCTCAACCAAAGTTTACGCTTTATCGACTTTATTGCTTCCCCGATTGACATAGGCTCATCATTAATGGAAAACAACTCAAAAACATAACGTAAATAAGGTGGGGTATACCTTTCAAGTTCTTTCCTTATTCGACTAGACCTCCTTAGAATCAAATTCTATTTCATTCGACTTAGTCAACTCATCTTATTCACTTTCTTTCGACTTAAATTCAAACACCAAATTTTGTTTTCCTTTCTCCTTTTTAGAGTCTTTTCAGTCTTGGAAGTACTCCTAACTTCCCTGAAGATCAAATCTTGAATATAAATTGTCTTCCTTGTCACTAGATCCCATAACGTATATCATTTTATTCCATCTTTGTAGTCGATGAAAATGCACTTAACTATCTTGTTATCTAGCTTAGTCCTCTTCTCCTTTGGGACATGGACAAAATATGTGTGAGTGATGGATTTTTTTATCAAACCGTACTTGATATGGAGTTTTGTTGACCAACATTGATGATGCATAACTATTCACTAGGTAACATACAATGTTGAATATCCTCACCCATGACTCTTTTTCCATTCCCACACCACTGTGCATGCTCCTTGCCTTGTTCATCGATGTTCTATTCATTATTTTTGCAATTCCATCCTATTGAGGAGTGCATGGAGTAGTTGTTTGGCATACTATCACATGTTGTTTTCATAACTATTTAAAATTTGTACCACATAATCACCTCCATTGTTAGCTCTCAACACCTTTATCTTCATATATGTCTAGCTCTCCACAAGAGTTTTGAACTCTTAAAATTTCTGAAAAACCTATGTCTTCTTATTTAGGAAATATAACAATGTCATACTGGAGAAATCATCAATGAAGGATACATAATATATGGAGTTACCTAGAAAATGCACTAGTATTGGCCCAAATACATCATTATGAATTAGTTCCAAGACTATGAGTTAGTTCCAAGATTCATTTTTTTCTTGTAGCACCAAATGAGAACCTAACATTATTCTATTTCACATAAACACAATGTTCACATGAATTGACTTCTAGATAATTACTGGGAAAACCTTCGACCATGCCTTTTTTTTCATTTGTTGAAGTCCTTTCTTTCCAATGTGTCCCAATCTTTGATGCCACAACATGGTTTCAAAAACTATACAAGAGGCTAACCCGTCAGTTTCAAGAAAAAATGGACTACTAGATCTACTCAGGTTGTTATCCCAGACAACTTGTACAATGTCCCTATTTGAACAACTCTCATCAATACCATCTCTCTACAAACCATCTTGCATGAATCCTTCTCAAATATGGTATACACACTTGCATCACACAGTTGAATGACATATATCAAGTTTATAGCCAAACCCGAAATATGTAGTTCCTTTGACAATGTTCTACTTCGACTGTCCTTCAACACTAGTCGAACACAACCTAAACCAACTATCTTGGTTGTCGAGTCATGCCCCAAGTAGAAATCCCCTTCATCATATTCTCCATATTCACATAACCACTCCCTATGGGGTGTCATATGATGGGATTTTCTTGATTTGATCAACCATTGCCTTGCGATCTAACTTTGTACTTGTCAAATCTAAATACATAGTTCTTCCTTCATCCAAATAAGTTCCCTCTTCAGTTGACTACTGATTAGATCCCTTGATTTGTTTAACAATATTCAACTTAAAATCTCTTTTATAATGCCACTCTTTACGACATTTCCATCATCTTGTTATCGACTTAGCAAGAGACTTAGATATTCCTTTTTATCTAGATATCCCTTTGGAGAATTTTCCTTTTTACTTTTTTCAGCGGTCATTTTTCGTTGATCCTTCCATGTTCCTTTTAATCTAGATATCCCTTTGGAGAATTTTCCTTTTACCCTGTCTACTAGTTAGCCTTTCATTGAAAACATATATTTGTTCATTCCTTCCATGTTCCCTCACCCCATCTCCTTTTCTATGAGAGATGCCATCACATCATCAATAGTTAGTGTGGTCACATTACCCCCAATAGTCATAACTAGACTATCCCATGGTTATGGAAAAGAACATAAAAAATTGATTCAAGTTTCTTCTAAAGAAACAACCTATTGACCAACAGTTTTGATTAGTATAAGTTTCCCAACTTATTCCATAGACTCTCTTAACAGTGTCTTCTCTTGAGACATTTAGCAACACCAAATATGCAAGAAAAAGTTGAATCATACTCTTCACTTTTATTTTGAGTTCCTCTAAGTGCTCCATCGACATGCTAGCTAGAGGTGCTCTAGGATCCATAATAATCCACTATTCTTGATCTGCGAGGAGATCCTCCATTTTAAACTTCAAAAGCTCAAAATTATGGCCATTAAACTTCTCAATCTCAATTCTTGTAGTGATAGCCATCCTTCTTTAATTGAAGCTCTATATTGAGATTTCCACTCTAAAAGGGTCATCTCTGATCTAATCAAGAATGACGTTCTTGAACATATCTAGATTCAAGATCCTCAACATTTGACAATATCGAGGTCCAACTACAACCGAAATGAGCTTTGATACTAGATGTCGGGCTCAAGGCAACTGATTTACACTTTAGGTACCAAAATTCGAAATACAAAGTCACTTATATGTATAAACTATACTAGAAGCTCAATTAACATAAACCTTTAAAGATGATGAGAGAACTTAAAGAACAAAAAATAGACAATGGCACATCATAAATATTTACACAACACAAAGCTTTTACCTTGGTAACCCTTGATCGGGAAAACTAGCCTTTCAACTCCATCACTCTTATATTCTCAACCAAATATTACAACCAGTTACAATGAACATTGATCTTGGTCCACACATAAGACCAATGCATTCATACACCACCTGATCTCTACCAATTATGAAAATTTATCATACATCATCATCTCTCATTAACCTTACATCATAATTTATTTATAAGCATAAAATGCCCTAATTCGAAGCTATCAGGCTAGGCAGTGACTCCATTAAGCAAAAAACTGATTCGTGTATTCATTCAATCAGGTAGGTCTTTTATATACATGAGGGAGAGACTGTCCATTTCATCTCCCGATGACTGTTCACATTTCTCATTTATTTATTAACATATATTTACCCAATCACAAGGATTAGGTGTCAACATCCCCCCCTCCCCTTAATCTGAAGGGATGTTGGTGAGTCCAAGCATCGTTCTGAATCGTTCAAGCTTTCTCTTTCAAGCGCTTTGGTGAAGATGTCTGCAATTTGCTCATTTGTGGAACAATGATGGAGATGGATTGTTTTGGCCTCAACATGATGTCGAATCAAATGATATTTAGTATTGATGTGCTTTGTTCGATCATGGAACTTTGGGTTCTTGGCCAACTTTATTGCAGAGGTGTTGTAATCATGAGTGGAGTTGATTGTACTTGTTTTACT
>APFE031721594.1:19997-30708 GCA_000404065.3 Pinus taeda | reverse complement strand
ATTCTGTTGGGGATTATAAGGCACAATTGTTTGATGTTTAATCCCATGTTGGCGAAGATAGTGTTCAAATTCATTTGATGTATATTATTTTCCATTATCAGTGCGAATAGACCAAATATGAGATTGTGCATCATTTTCAATCCATTTATGAAAATTCTTGAATGTTAGGAAAGCATCAGATTTGTTCTTCAATAAATAAACCCAACACATTCTGGTGTAGTAATCAATAAATGTCATGATATATTTATTTCCATTTGCAGAAGGAACAGGCATTGGACCACATAAATCTGAATGAATAAGTTCAAGCTTCCTAGCTCTTGAATGTGAATCATGAAAAGACTGTTTGCTATGCTTTCTTAGAATGCAAGCATCACATTGCTTAAGTTTCCTAGGAATTGTAGGCAAACCAGCAACACCATTTTTCTTCAACAAGCGGACACTGTTATAGTTCAAATGTCCAAATCTAGCATGCCATAATAAACTTGATGGAAGTGTACCTTCTTCATGATGAGAATTGTATGAGAAATGTTGTGCATGAGCAGAGGTTCCTTGCAGATTGATAAGCCTTTCTTCTTCTATTCCCCTCATGACAAGTGAGTGGTCAGATGCTTTTCTTACCTCAAGCTTGCCATCAAACATATGAATGGAGTGACCTTGCTGGAGGATGTGGACCAAGGACAACAAGTTTCTCTTGAGCTGTGGGAGATATAGAACATGATGCAGAAGAAAGTATGGAAGACTAGGCAGTTTAAGCCTGATTGTGCCAAGCCTTGATGGATTGATTTTTGATTGATCTGCAAAGTATACTGCTCCATCAACATTGTCAGTGAAATCTTAAAAAAAATCTTTTCTATGAGTCATGTGGCAGGTTGCTCCTGAATCAAGCAACCAATCATTTTTCCATGAAGCAAGTGAAGCATTAAACAAATCTTCATTTACTCCAATATTACATTGTGCCTCAACATAGTGAGCGGATTCAGGTGTTTTAATTTTGTCTGTATCATCAATTTTACCTTTCTGTTGGTTTCTTTTCTGCTCAATTTTGTCCAATGGTAGCTTGCATGTAGAGGCATCATGTGATCCATTTCTTTTGTAGCGAATGCAATGCAAATCTGCCTTTTCTCCTTGAGAATGTCTGCCCCTCCTGCCTCTGAAATATCTTCCTCTTCCTCTTCGTCGACCTCTTCCTCTTATAGAATCTTGAGTAGGATGATTTTCTTTATGAGCAAGGCACACAGTCTCTTCAGAAGATTCAGGGGCTGTCTTCTTTCCAAAATCTTTCTCTCTTTCAACAAGTTTTTTCACAAGAGAGTCAAAGGTTATATCTTTGAGATTTCCATTAGCTTGCAATGACTCAAGATAATTGGAGTAAGTAGGATAAAGTGCCTTGATAAAAGCGATAAGAGGAATATCCAATTCAACCTTAGTAGATTTGATATCATGCATTATAGAATTTACTTCAGATGCAAGAGCAAGAGGATCATTATTTTGCAGTTCAAGAGTGAAGAGTTTAATCATGAGTTGAACAACTTCAAGTGCAGAATGTGAGTCATAGAGTTCTTTAAGCTTTTGTAAGGCTTCAAAGGCAGTTGAATATGACGAAATATAGCGACTCACCTCTTCATTTACAGATGCTGCGATTAATGCATAAGCTTTGCTGTTCTTGTTTTCCCAAAGACGATCTCTTTGTCTAAGGTAGGTTGTACTGGGTCATTGTCTCCTTCTCCGACACACACTCCTTTCCACAAACTCATTGAAAAGGAGGGTGTGTTTATCATCCGGGACCATTCAGGATAGTTCTCCTTGCCAGTGAGAACTATTCCCACCATGGATATGATTGAATGCATTCTGTAAAAAAAATACTTCTGCTGATAGAAAAATACTTCTGCTATTAATGTATAAAATTGTACTTCTCGTGGAGAAAAAAGTGCAGCTCTGGTGTAAAAATTGTAAAAAGGTTGCACTCTTATATATAGGACAAAGGTATTACCAATTCCTATATGGTGGAGATGATATCACTCACAACACAAAGCTTTAGAGAACCACATAACCTCAGGCTAGAAAACTCGTGCAATGTACTAAACAATACAATGTTCAAACAATACATATGGTTGCATTTAAAAATACATATGGCTGCGTTCAACAAAATACATATGGCTGCGTACAAAACATATCTAACGCAGAGGTATCATACTGTTATAACACCATTCAAAAGTACCATTCAAGGGAAGAAGCTTCTCCTCTATTACCAATTCCTATACCAAAGCACAGATCCACTTCAAACACTCATCCGTCTCTGGATTCTCCACACATCAGCAACATACTAGCATACAAGTCCAATTCTTCATACCATACGGCCTCCTTTTAAAAGGGCTCAACGTATCATGGACGTTCTGCCTCCACCAAACATTCAATAACATTTTATTATATAACATGTCAGGTATTAACAATAACATGCACCACACATATCCAGCATTATAACCACGCATATCCACTATTATAACCACGCATATTCAGCATTATAACCACGCATATCCACGTTGTGTTGATATTCGCTACTCCACTCTGATTTATTTGACCTCAAATCACACCATTTCCCAAAACGATATGCGTATTAACTGCAACCAAGTGTTTTCATTGAAAAAAACGAAGCACTGTGTGCGTATAACTGTAACAACGTTCAAATAATAACTGTAATAGCAGTCAATTATATGCGTATAACTGAAAAACTATAACTGTATTAATAATCCAGCGTTCATTAATCACATATGCAGCATATCTCCACGCATGAAAAGAAGGTCACCACATCTCCACGCATCAACAACACATCTCCACGATATCTCGCTTCTCCACCAGATTCAAAATGAGACCACGCTCACCACAGCTCCTCCATGTGACAACGTTCAATTTTGCAGGTAAAGGAAATGAAAACCCAAGCGATGTCAATGGAAAACCAAACCCAAGCGATTTGATTGAAACGCAAGGTATGCAAGTAATGTTAGACAATGTCAGACACAGGTCAGGCAATGAGAGCGCAGGTACAGAGAGCGCAGGTATGGCAGATAGAATGCAGGTAATCAGTCACTGAATGTCAGACACAGGTTTGATAAATGGAATATGGCAGAACAACAAACGTTTATGGATAGTCGCCTTCAGGCAGACAGAGAGCGTAGGTAAGGAATATGGCAAACAGACAGAGGAGTTACAAGGAGCATGAGAGCAAAAAAGGAGCTGGCTTTGATACCATGTCAGGCTACGCAGTAACTCCATTAAGCAAAAAACTGATTCGTGTATTCATTCAATCAGGTAGGTCTGTTATATACATGAGGGAGAGACTGTTTAGTTCATCTCCCAATGACTGTTCACATTTCTCGTTTATTTATTTACATATATTTACCCAATCACAAGGATTAGGTGTCAACAGAAGCATCTCAAATTAATATAGGTGGTTGAAGATCATTAGATAAGATCCTCAGAATATTGGGACTCATAATAATTTTTTGACCAATTTCAAGTATAGTGTTATGAAACTAGCACACAAAAAGATAGAAAAGATAGATCAATGACTTAAAAATCAACCTCTTCGAGGGGGCAACCTCCTTGACATTACACAAATGAACAATTCTTGGATGATACAAATGACAAGAACTCCTTTCTATATATAGGAGTTTAAGGGGTCCCAATACAATCAGAGCATGCATGCCAATAATATTGTAGGGGTACAACAATAACAATAGTGGGCTTCTATGGGGTATAGTAATAACAACATGGGGACTATATGAGCACAATAATACAATAAGGGGGTTGCACTAATAACAATAAGGGGTTACACTAGTAGTATAGGGACCTAACATGCCCCCCTCCTTCAAAAGGTGTTGTCTTCAATGCTTGAGTAGTTTCGGATGCTTATGTATGAAATTCTTATCCTCCGATGTGGAATCTTCAACAGGTAAGTTCTTCCACTTGATGAGATACTCTAAAATTGATAGATTTTGTAGCTCTCGATTTCTTATTTTTGAGACTTCTTCCGGTTCCAATATGATTTTTCCTTCCTCGTCAAGTTTTGGCAATATTATTTGAACTGGGATCTTCTCACCTATAACTTTCTTTAAGCATGAAGCATGGAAAACTGGGTGCACTTGGGAAGATGTAGGAAACTCCAATTTGTATGTCGTAGTACCAATCTTTTGTAACACCTTGTACAAACCATCATACTTTAGTGATAATTTATTATTCGTCTTAGCTTCCTTGAGGGAAATTTGTTTGTATGGTTGTAGTCGTAGAAATATCCAGTCACTTACATCAAAACTTCTTTTGTTGCGATGTTGATTTGCTCGTTGTTTCATTATATTCTGCACCAAAGTGAGGTTGTCCTTTAAGAGTTTGAGAACTTGTTATTGATGCTCGATGTGATCTTCCACTCCTTGAACCTTAGAATTTTCTTTTAAAGATGATGTGATGGATGGTGGATGATATCCATAAAGTGCCATAAATGGGGTCATTTTGTGCTGTAGTATGGAAGGAAGTGTTATACCACAATTCAACCAAAGGCAACCACTTGACCCATTCTTTTTTTTTTTATCAGATACAAAGCAACGAATATATCCTTCCAAACATTTGTTCACTATCTCAGTTTTCCCATCAGAGTGAGGATGATAAGATGAGCTATGAGCTAACTGAGTACCCAAATATTCCACCTCTTGTACTTCAAAGAAACATTTGGAGCTTTTTGCATATAATTGTTTCTCCTCCAATAGTTTGAGCACCCTGCCAACATGTTGAAAATGATCCTTCCAAGACTTGTTGTAGATTAGTATATCATCAAAAAATACTAACACAAATTTTCCAAGGAAGGGTTTGAAAATGGAATTTATCAAACCTTGAAATGTAGAAGGTGCATTGGTAAGGCTAAAAGGCATGACCAAAAATTCATAATGACCCTCATGAGTTCTAAATGTTGTTTTTAGAATGTCTTCACTCTTCATTCTGATTTGATGACATCCTGAACGAAGATCCAACTTGGTGAAGTAAATTGCTCCATGTAATTCATCCAATAACTCATCAATGACAAGAATGGGAAATTTGTCATTAATAGTAAGCTTGTCAAGCTCCCTATAATCCAGACACATGCACCATGATCCATCCTTCTTGCGTACCAATACCACTGGAGAAGAGAAATAACTTTGACTAGGTTGCATTATACCAACCTCTAGCATTTCTGCAACCATACGTTCAATTTCACTCTTTTGGGCATATGGATATCTCTAAGGCCTGCTATTTGGGGGAACACTTCCTGGAATCAAATGAATAGCATGATCATGATCATGAATAGGTGGTAGGACTTTGGGCATCTCAAATACCTTGAATGATTGTCCAAAACATTTTGGAGAAATAGATGATTTCGATGTGGGAACCTCTAGTGAACATAATTGTGCAAAGGATGGCGCTCATGAATATCCAAAAGAACCTATTAATATAAACTTTGTTGATGAGGGTGTCTTGATTTATGCCTTGAAAGGAAGGACTTAAAATGTTTTTGAGGAGGATATCCATGCAATAAAATAAAACATCATAGAATATGATAAGGTGAAAAGAATTTTTGGTAGGAAGCCAACTCATAAAGAGGTATGGATAAGGTGTTGAATGTGTATGTTTGAAGAAATCAAGCAAAGCAATAGAAGCTCGAGGTTGGCAAGAACGTATTTCAAACATCACCCATGAATGAACATCTTGGTCCCACAGAGGGAGCCATAAAAGGGTCCTTATCCAAGAGACAAATCATAAGTATGGATGTTTAATTAAATGGTGATTCGATAGGTGAATTGTCCAAAATGGAAATATATTTACCCTTGGTCAAGTTAACAAAGATTACATCCTTATGGGAGAAGCCAAAGAAATTCTTTCATTTTGAAGAAGCTAACAAAGATTATCAAGTTGTTTTCTAAGGCATGAATATGAAAGAAACAATGGAAGCCTTTCCCCCTTCTCTATCACTTTAATTGTCAATGATTATTAATTCACAATGACATGTTATAGTTGGGGGCTTCAACAAATATTATTTCTCTAAAGGCTATGAATTAGCTAGGGCTCAAAACCACACAACCTTATATAAATATATGTTCTATGGAATATAAATACAGGTCTTTAGGTTTAGTTTGCTACATATCCAAACATTACTCTCTTAATTGATGTAAGAGTTTTTGATGTCCTAAATGCACGAGGAATGCAATTATTAAGAAAATGGACAATAAATCTAGGAGGGAGTATTTAGATGGAATTTCATAAGCCACCATGCTCACATGTGAAAATAACTACGTTGCTATTCACAAAGTGCCAATGATGGAGTACCATGTGGAAGACCTTAAGAATAATATGAATGAGTTGGTGTGTGAAGAGGATCATTTCAAGAATTACGCTATCATGGCATAGTCCAAAGTATTAAATGTAAAAGATCCTCCCACTAAAGAAAACAAACTCATTTGGAAAATGCATTTTGACAAAGCTCACAACAGGAAAAGTTTAGGGGCAAGGATAATGTTCACACCCCCTCAAGGTGAGACAATCTTTTTCTCCTACAAGATTGAATTTAAGTGTTCAAAAAATAATGCTAAGTATAAGGTGTTATTGTTAGGTTTGGAGATGAAAAGAGAAATAAAAATAAAGGCATTGAAACTCATTAGTGACTTCGATTTGGTGGTGATGCAAGTCAAAGAACAATTTGTGGTGAAAAATGATAAATTGAAAAAATATAAACATGCAACATGGGACTTAATTGAATTGTTTGATGCAATCTCTATAGTGACCATTACAAGAGAAGAAACATTCATGTTAATGCATTATCTATAGCAATAAACACCCTATAGCCATGTGAAAAAACAATGGGAGGTGATCATAGGATGGAAGAGGTTTTTAGATCTTCTATTCCAAATAATTTTGAGCATTGGTAGTTATTTCATGATGATGCTTAAATAATTATAGTTTTAATAGGATTTAGGAGTTTTCTAGTATTGAGTAAATTAGTTAAGTGAAGATGATGACCCTAATGTCAGTTAGTGGAAAGAAAACAAGTATATGAATGGAATGTTTTTTACTACCATGATAATATAAATAGTCAAAGGAAACTAGTAATCCTTAGGATAATATAAAAATAAATATTGGAAAAATAGGCAAGGGTTGTTCTACTAAAAGGAAGAAGGGAAATTGAAACCCTCATCAGATAATGCAAATATGTATTTCCATTAACATACAATGATTTTAAGGCTTACAAGTAGATACAATTCAACACACCATCCCCTTTGAGGAAGGAGAAAAGTCCTCCACACAAAAGAAAAGGCATATGAACCCAAAATTGGCCCCAAGTATACAAAAAAGATTTGTAAAAAGTGTTAGAGGCTAAGATCATTGTTTCGTCTGTTGAATGGTGTTTTCATTGATGCCAATTTCGGCCCTGAATGCTCTTAATATTTGTCTAGTTTGCATTGATTGGAAGCTCCAAATGATAAGAAGCCTTGGAAGAGAGGAAGGGAAGCCCTAGATGCCTCACACTTGTTGAGGAAAATGGATGTAAAGGACAATGATTTTGATCTCGAGACAATCACCATTTGATTCTCCTTGTCATGCCAATTCCAAAAGTATGTGGCACACCTCATAACTCCTCACAGTTGAGGAGATATGGCTATTAAAAGTTGTAGCCTTGAAGTTTGGTCAAGAAGCCCCACAACGAAATGATGATGGCAGTTTATTGATTGGATATTAATGTTTTTCTTCATTCAAGAAAATTAACTTAAAATTTTGATGGGCCTATCCTAGTCAAAGTTAGATTGCAAAAGAGGATTTTGTCAAGAGTAAATTAAAAAAAAATTGAATTAAAGTCAACCTTTATGACTGTCGGTTTTTTGGCTCCAAAATTTCATTTTGAAATTCAAAATTCAAATTCATTTGTAGGTCAACTATCGGGAAAATTAGGCCATGTCGGCCCCTCCTAGAACTTCCACAATGAGTATAAAAGCACAAATCATCTTCCCTCAAATGACATATAATCAATACCTATTTTCTTCATGATTTCTCTTCAGACTAGAATAGTCATGTATAGTGAAGAAGGCCAAAGCTTGAAGAGGGTTTTTTGGATTGTTTCTTTGTTTTTATGGAGGGTTCTTCGCTGGGTTATAGACCATCCTTTGAGGGGTTGAAAATGGAACAAGAAATGCTAAAAATAGAAATGCTAAAAATAGCACTGCTATAAATAACAGTTCAGGTACCAGTGCTAGACTAAGCAACAAGGAATGAAAAATGGAAGCGCTAAAAATAGCATTGCTATTTTTAGCAGTTCGAGATAGATTCCTATTTTAGTTAGTCCTTGAACTAAAATAGTGAAGTAAAATTCGAATTTGATCTTAGCAGTTGTTTGTAAAATAATTAATTAATTCATCTTGAGTTAATTAGTTAAGGAAAATCAAACATGAAGTCTATGTGGGGACATGCAACAATTTCTCCATTACTTGAGGAATTTATCCATCAGTTAAAGAGATAAGGATGAGTTGTAATTAGTTGGCTCAGTTAATTGAGTCAAGTCTAGTTAGATTAATTCAAACAGTTTGTTGAATTAATTGGGAGTTCAGTGAGTTAATGCTTTCATGCATGTAACTGCTACACTTTAGATAATTGAATATTCTCTCATAAATAACTCATGCATGTCAGTTCAGACAAAGACCCAGGTAAGATCAAAGGAGGGACAATGTACTATCAATTGGATGGATTTTTCCTATAAAGGAAACTCATCTATGCAGAAGGATTTATCTCCTTTAGGTTTGTGCAATTATTTCAGAGGTCAGAGTAGTGTGTGAGGGATTATTACACAAAGGTGGCAGCTTGAGGACCGAGGAGAAACTACACAAGGAAATAGGAGGCTTGGAGGGTAGAGGAGAAGGTTTGTGAGAAGCCTTTGACTGTCTATGAGTAGCAGAGGGATTGTACTGAGAGCTGGATAGCTTCCGAGCTAAGGCTTTGTGTAATCCAGACATATTTCCACTTGTATGATAATACAGAGATCGGGGTTTTAGACTAAGGCTTTCCCCAGAGTATTCTTCTGTGTTTCATGTGTATGATTTCTTCTTCTTTGCTATATGTGTTCCGATTGATCTAGCTCAAATTGATTAAGCTTCCGCAAAGTTTGATTGTAGAAGTAGATCTAGTATTTTGCTTTAGTATATTGCATTATCAGGTGATCTATAGTGAGAATTCCTACATCGTATCAGAGGTAGCTGATCTATAGAGAAATTTCTACATGGTATCAGAGCAAAGGTGATCAAAGCGAAGAACAATATACAAAGGAGAGGAGATTTCAAAGTTTTGAGTTTTGAGCCACATGTTTTCAGAGCAGATTTGAAATTTTTTGTGAAATTTTTTCATAAACAAATAGCAGATTTGGATTCCTTGCAGAAAAATACCCAAATTCAAAAAAAAATCATCTGAATCGGAGTTTGGATGAGGGAGATATCACTGATTTAAAATCAGCTCTTTTTCCAGAAATTTCGTGACGGCGGGAAATATGAAAATAATTGGTGTGCTAGCGAAGAATCTGTATGCACTTGAGGTACAAGATGCATGCAAAGCCTTGAGGAGCAAGACAAAGGTTAGATACTTGCTGGTCGAGAGGGAGGGTAAATTACTTCTCAACATGCAGCGCCAGAAGAAGTCTCAGCCAATTGTGGAGGAGCCACAATTGGTGAAGCAGCTTCAGGAGGTTGTGGAGCAGCCACAACTGGGGAAGCCAAGAGGAGACCGAGTGGAGGCATCCACTCATTCAGAGACCTCCAGTAGGGGGAAATTTTGAGCCTAGTGGGTAGAGGGATCACATGCATCCATACCTCCAAGTGTGAGGTGGTGCGATGTGAAGTGACAGTCCCAAGAAGGCTGGAATAGGGGCAAGATCCTTGAGGTACCCAATCTCTTTAATTTGACTTTTTTACGGGAGCCCCGATGAGGAGTAGTAGGATTGGTTGAGTGGGTAGAGACAGATGCGGATGGAGCAGCAGAGAGAGCTACAGTGCAGGAATCCCAAGACAATACAGAGCTAGTAGGCTGCAATAATGTGAGAGGCACAGGAGTGTTGCACCAATGTAGGATGGCACAGAGGGGTGTGCAACAGTACGAGATGCATGGAGTGTTGCAGTAGCTTAGAGGTCAGAGAGAGATCACTTGTCAGCGATAGAGGGAGCTTCAGCATCAGAGTATGTTTCTAGCCCAACAGAGAGGTCAGTTGGGAGTTTTCTTTTGTTTCTAGAGTTGCTGGAGTGTCCACACTTGGAAGAAGTGTTGCATGCAGAACATTCCAAAGGTTTAGGATCGGGTTCGAGTTGAAGCCTTTCTTGTTGAGAGGGAGTGTTGAAAATGGCAACAAGAAATGCTAAAAATAGAAGTGCTAAAAATAGCACTACTATAAATAGCAGTTCAGGGACCAGTGCTGGACTAAGCAACAAGGAATGAAAAATGGAAGTGTTAAAAATAACATTGCTATTTTTAACAGTTTGGGATAGATTCCTATTTTAGTTAGTCCCTGAACTAAAATAGTGAAGTAAAATTCGAATTTGATCTTAATCGTTGTTTGTAAAATAATTAATTAATTCATCTTGAGTTAATTAGTTAAGGAAAATCAAACATGAAGTCTATGTGGGGACATGCAATAGTTTCTCCATTAATTGAGGAATTTATC
>APFE031721594.1:5130-19838 GCA_000404065.3 Pinus taeda | reverse complement strand
GGATGAGTTGTAATATTGAGTTGTAATTAGTTGGCTCAGTTAACTGAGTCAAGTCCAGTTAGATTAATTCAAACAGTTTGTTGAATTAATTGTGAGTTCAAATAGTTAATGCTTGCATGCATGTAACTGCTGCACTTCAGATAACTGAATATTCTCTCATAAATAACTCATGCATGTCAGTTTAGACAAAGATCTAGTTGAGATCAGAGGAGGGACAATGTACTATTAGTTGGATGGACTTTTCCTATAAAGAAAACTCATCTATGTAGAAGGATTTATCTCCTTAAGGTTTGTGCAGTTATTTCAGAGGTCAGAGCAGTGTGTGAGGGATTATTACACACAGGTGGCAGCTTGAGGACCAAGGAGAAACCGCACAAGGAAATAGGAGGCTTGGAGGGTAGAGGAGAAGGTTTGTGAGAAGCCTTTGACTGTCTATGAGCAGCAGAGGGATTGTACTGAGAGCTGGATAACTTCCGAGCTAAGGCTTTGTGTAATCCAGACACATTTCCACTTGTATGATAATACAGAGATCAGGGTTTTAGACTGAGGCTTTCCCCAGAGTATTCTTCTGTGTTTCATGTGTATGATTTCTTCTTCTCTGTTATATGTGTTCCGATTGATTTAACTCAAATTGATTAAGCTTCCGAAAAATTTGATTGTAGAAGTAGATCTAGTATTTTTCTTTAGTATATTGCATTATCAGGTGATCTACAATGATAATTCCTACATGGTATCAGAGGTAGTTGATCCATAGAGAAATTTCTACATGAGGTAGATCAAGAAGCATCTTAGAGGCACAAAAAATCGATCTATCTTTATGTATTTGATCTCAAACTTTTGTGATCCAAATGCCAGCCCTTCAAAGTGCAACTTCAATCCAGAACTTCGATCTAGCAGCACAATTTTTGGCCCAACTACTCCAAAATTTTGGCCTCCACAACAATTGCCGAATTTCGACCTTCTAGCAAAACTACAGAACTTCACACATGTGAGATGAGAGAGAGAGAAATCGAATTCTTGACCTTGAAAGATACCTTCTTATTTTCCCTTAGACTTGCCCTCTTCTTCCTTGGAATTTCACACTTTTCCAGCTACAATCTTCTGCAAATCTAACTTTCTTGACATCCACTTCAAATGAGGTTGAGTTGGTCCAATATATAGGGTTCTTGTGAGGTCGAATTACCTTGTTTGAGGCCGACTTGGTGGAGGACGCCTAGAAGACCTAAAATATAATAAAATAAATTTCTTCTTTGACAAATAAATCTCAAGAAGGGTTATTTTCATTATGACATGGACAAAAACACTTGACATAAACCCTAGAAGCCTTCAATGTAGGCTTTGACCTAAAAAAAATTGACCAAAGCATGAAACCCATGCTTTAATAAGTCAATTTAATAATAATAAAATTTCATTTTTCTTTCTTTTAACAAATACATTATCTTGTGACTTTACTATATTTATGAACATTGAACCTAGTAAAGTTCTTCAACAAGAAGGATATTTTGAAGAGCCTCACTGATAAATTTAGGTCTTCTCCTCATTGGCAAATCATTGTAAACTTGCTAAGCTATAAAAACATTTGAATTCTTTTCATGAGACAAAATGGTGTACATGTGAATTCTCTTCTTTTGTTTGGTTGAATCAAATATTTTTCAAAAGGAAATTTTTGTAGTAACACAAAGTTACTCAAGGCTAAGTTAATTGATCCAAGCAGTCTTGGAGAAGGAGGTATAAGGTTTATCTCAAACCGTCTAATTCATTCAAGATATTGTTGTTCTATATTGGGACATGATTTGCTTTCCCCTCTAGAGGTAAAAAATTATTAGATGTTTGGTTGGAGGATTCTCTTCTTGGAAGATCCTCATTCTAAAATTTTGGTTCCAATTCTTGTCTTGATTTTGTGCTAAGGTTGTATGCCTTGTGTTCCACCTAGTGTTTCAAAACCTTAAGCCTTGTGACACCAAGTCAAGAGAGGACATGATTCTCTATTATTGAAAATTGTGGGAGAAGGAACATTTCCTTATTCTTGCAATTTGAAATAATTTCAATCACAAAATTACATCTCAAATTTTCTTGTAAATTTGTAGTTTAGCCCTAAAAACAAAAAGCCCTACAAATTTTAATATTTCAGAAAATTCAAAAATATATATGTACAAAACTCCAAAAAAAATTTAATAGTGGATTTCTCCATTCAATTTTAGTTATATTGCATTTATTGGCTATAGATTTGAAAAAATCACCATAAAAAAATGTGATTTAAGGAAGCCCTCACCCTTAAGGCTAGATGACCTATTTTTATTTGCACCATATTGTTGTTCTAACCATATTTCCAAGTGTTTAAAGGCTATTTAAAAGAACTAAAAATAAGCTACAACAATTGGAATTATTTGAAGACAAACCTTTACCTTGGGATACATGAAAATCAAGTTAAACACTTCGTGTCCTTTAGAACTAATCTAACAAGCTTCTAATTGATTAATTATTCCTATTAGATCATATATTGGCTATCCAAAGTGATTTGCAGGTCCGATTATTATTTTTGGGCAAGTCAAATTTCCAACCATCGCGGTTGGGCACTCAATTCTAAGAAGTCATATTGTATATTTAATCTTTCACAGTACTCATTTGAATCAGGCGTTCTTGTGCTCATTGGAAAGCTATTTGATATTACCAATATATTTGATCAAGTTCCTTGAGTTTTAGGTTCACAAAAGGTTAGTTTTAGGGCCCTGAAGTAGCTCCTTGCTTGCTAACTTGCCGCACTCTTCAAAAATATAAAAGTTATAGGTATGAACAACAAGCATTTTTGACTTTTTACTACAATATAGAATAAATACAAAGGCTTCAATTAACATTTTATACTGGTAAGAAGTTGTTGCACTCAATTTGTGGCATTTTAGGTCTATTATTTAAGCATATTGAGTACTTTTCATTGCTGGTATGCATAATTAATTGGCTATTTTATTACAAATCAAATCATATTGTTGTTATCATACTAATTCCTACCTCTACCATCTATTTAAATAAGTCATTGGTCTACTAATTTGTTGGTTGAGTTGTTTTGTGTAGGATACTGCTCGTAGATTTTAGTGGAGTGACCTAAAGTGAGAGGAATAGGCTAAGGTGATAGTAGGTGTATTCCTAATAATGCTTACCATATAGCAGTCTTGGTTGAACCTTGCCAACATTGATAATTTGAGTGGTAACATGTGTCTTATTTTGTAGCTATGGTCGGTCTTCATAATCAATGTTTTTTGGATTTGATGTATTTGTAATAATATATATAAAAGCATGTTCTTCATGCTATTGTCAAAAGAAATTTTTAAGGCATGTTCTTCATGTCCTTTTTAAAAGGAGAAAAATTGAATTTCGAAAATTGAATTTCCCTCCTCCTAGTCAATTCGACCCAGTCATAAAGGAAACCATTCGACTAGCCAGTCTACTATATATATGAGGCATTCAATCTCCTTTCCAAGAAAGCAACTTGGACTTTCTAAGGAAAAAAGAGAAGTAGAGTCTGAGGCCAAAAAGATGTTGGATTTGAGGAAGAGAAGAAGTTAAATTTGAGGCAAGCAAAGAAGATGATTCTGAAGTAGACCGAGCTAAGTCAGATCTGTTAAAGAATCTAGGGAAAATGAAGTTAATGAGATTCTTCTAGTCATGATAACTATTTGTGAGGTGTTTTTATTTTTTCTTATTAGCACAATCTTTAATATTAGAGTGTGTCTTCTTATTTCATCAAATAACTACCAAATCAAATAGCTACCAAAACAAAAGAGATAAGAACACAAGATGTTGGCTTTCTGCCAGGGCCAAAACCTCTCACTCTTTGAGAGGAAAACCCACACAAAATTCTTCTTATAGAGATTCCAATTGAAGAATACCAAGACCATGACCCTTGACCTATTAGGCCACTCCAAGACCAAGACACCAATCCTCTTCTTTGTCACTGCTGAGATCATCATCATCATTGTTGCTTCACTGAGGTCATCATTAATGCACCTTTACTGAGATATTCATCATAATAATGAGATCATTACTGCTGCACCATAGCCCCACCTTCACTTAGATCATTGTTGTACTCTCACTGAGATTACACCATGTCAACGAGGTCTCTATACTGAGATATATATATGTATACATATGAGAGCTGCACCGATATCTTCATCATGACCTTGTCTTCACCAAGATTATGACCGAGTCCATGATCACTACTATGCTGAGATCATGACTGAATTCAGAATGTATGTCGAGACATGTATATCAAGATAGAGTGTCATTATGGGATCACCAAGATCCTCATCATCTGACACTGTGATTGTCTCTGTTAAGAGTGTATTACTTAGAGATCTTCATCACACATGTGCCAAGACTGTGACTGCGTTTTTACTTGCATCGAGATCTGTATCATCAATTTACCACCGAGGAGGAGACTGTAATCACTCACTGTAATTACTCACGAAATTTCAGAAGTGTCCAAGATTGTACCCTACTGTACCCATTAGAAAGTTACAGTGATGTTTGAGATCTGTACTCATCCGAAGTTGCAGAGATGTCTGAATTGTCTACTCCTGTAATGCTGATCTTACACACCTATTTATAGTAGTTAGTCACCATAATAAGCTGAAATGATATAGTGAAGTGTTATGTCTCCTTATTTGAGCCGACATGACTGCTTTTTATTCATTTTGCATGTCGACATGACAAAGCGGATTGTGCTTGTCATTTGGAGGGCTTCTTGACATTTCTATAGACTTGTATACATTAAACATAGGCTCCAGAAGAGCTTCTTCATACATGACATTGACTTTTTGACTTATTAATAAATCCTAAGGCTCTCAATGGGAGCCACTAATAAATAAACCTCTTGCTCATGAAACCCATGCGACAAGGCATACAAAAATAATTTTGTTCTCTTTATTACATCATTTACATTAGTCATAATTACATGTCATTATGAAGACCGAACCTAATTACACTTTCTTCAACAAGATCGAACTTATTATTTGTAACAAACCAATTTTTTGAGACACAATAAGGCCAAGTTTATGAGGTAAATTATAACTGCAAGACCAAATTTATTGGTTGCAAAAGCAGGCCAAAATTCGGCCGTAGCAGACCTAACCAAATCGAGTTTAGTGGGCAAAATTATGACTTGACTAGAAGGTAGTTGGACCAAGTTTGACCAAGTCTATTTTGCAGGTCAGTTTGACCTTGTGGTTGACTAGAGGATCTAGGGGTGTCTCTTGTTGAATTGAAGAATTTCTATAAGGAAAAGGATAATGGATTTCCTAGGATAAATGTTTTGTGTTCTTGTTTGGTTGTCCCTTTACGATCCTATTGACATTTTATTTTGTTGTTGAGATCCTCTGGGTATTATCTTTATGATGTATATGAATGTAAGAAAATATTAACCTAAGATTATATTTTCGACTTGTCTCTTTATAGTTTTACTAAAATATTAAGTGTAGGCACCTTGACATTTCAATAAACCTATTAGGAGATAATTCACAAATATGATTAAAAAATGTAGTTTTCTTATACACATCATCATCTTGAATCCGCTTGGGTCTTTTAAAGTTGATTATATATATATAGAGCCCCATGTTTTACCTCAAATTTCCCCTAGACAAAAGACTAATTTGGATTTGATTATTATTATTATTATTATGTGGGGTTACAAGATGAAAGTGTGGACCTATCCCACCACATGTTTCCACCTTTTCTTAGCAAGCTTTTAGTAGGTGTATTCAAATTCTAGAGTTCTCAAGCACTCTTCAAGTTATTGTCCCCATATGCATCTAGTTATTACCATATATGATGCCTAAAGATCAATATCATGTTTGAAGACTTTTTTAATCATGCTACATCATGAAGATAAATATCATGTTTAAAACCTGTTCATCATGCCAATGGACGATTTTTTATTTGAGAGCCATTAATTCTATCTTTTCATGTCTATTTTCTCATTGAGCATAATCTAGAGAGATGATGACGTCTATGGCTTGTTGTCACCTTTTGTAGTCTTCATCTACAAAGTGTCATGCATATTTGTTCATATAGAGGGGCATCTCATGTATCCTTAGGCACAAACACATATATGGAGAAGTGCCACATCATTAGGGTATCGCATTTTTTTTTACCCATAGTTAACTTCTCATTGCCACATTACACGGATTGAGGGGCTTGTTTGGTAAGTTGTTTGAGCAGAGCCTCCTTTGATCACAACCATCATTATCTTGAGGAGCACTTGGTCTATTCACTATTAATTTAACACTTGATTGCTTTCACACATGTCATTGCACACATTTTGAATGGAATTCCCATTAATTAAGGGATTCCAAGGTTGTTTGGCACATGACTTGAGGTTTTCAACACAAAGTTTGAGTGTTCCACCAATTTTTGTGCAATTTCCTAGAGTCCTCCACTTTGAGGCATTGATTAGAGATATAATGACTATGCACATGGCTATCCATCTTTTGGAGTATTATTTGTTTCATTGGAGATAGTGTTCTAGCTCTTTTTTTTTGTACACTGAGTTAGTTAACTCCTTCACCTACAATAGCACTCCCTTGATTTGTTGTTCGTTAACACATTTTAAGATGGTTTTTGATAAGTGCTATAGAGGAGGATGTGGCAAACTACTTAGGGATGCATATGACAAGGTCACACAACCCTAATCTAAGAAGGTGTTTTGCTTGAAGAGATGACAAATGGCACCCCCACTTATTTGTACTAGTATTTTATTATGTGTTTTGACTTGTCTATTGGAGTACTTTGTCTTGTCAAAATGTTGAATACTATTATTGAAGATTGCTTGCAAAATCTCTTGTAATGGCTTCGTGAGATTTGTGTTTTTTCCCTCTTATGTTCTTTGATTTTTCATGGTTGAAGATATGAATTTCACAACCATCGTTTTAGTAAAAGGTGGTAATTGGTTTATGGTTCATAGTAAAGCATACACTTATAGTCATTGATTTTATGAGCACCTTTGGAAGGACCCTCCTAATACAATAAAAAACATGAGCATCATTTGATTTATGCATGTTATTATAACAATGTCATAATGTCTTGTTTCATCAATTCATAAGATGGGGCCCACTAAGCTTAACCTCTTAACTCCACTTGCCCTAATTTGTAAAGGCATTAGTGCCTCTTTCAACCACCTTAAAATATAGATTGAAAAATCATTTTATTTTAAGATTTACTAACTCTAGAATTTGTATCAAACAACCACCATAGATACAAATTTTATATCCTAGCCTTCGAAATGTGCAATATTGGAGAATAATCATTGACAATAAATTAATTATTGTTGGCAAAAGAGATGCGAATTCAAGATCAATGCAAGTAAACATGAGTGGATGAAGTTTGTATTAGTGACTTCATTATGTGAACTTAAGTGAGTTACCAAATAGGAGTTGTTACCCTTCAAACCCCCTCCTAGAGCAAAAATCCCTAACTCCAACAAGAGAGCTTAAAGCCAACTTGGCAAGCAAGCCATCGATGGTCACTTTGGTAGCGTCACCTCACTCTTTAGACTATAGTAAAAATATCATACTAAAGGGGGGAATCCCTAAAGGTCAATCGAGCCAATTCACCATAGAGTGGGAGTGAAATCTTAGCTTATATTGATATTTTATTAAATTTTGGTATGTTCTATGCTTAGTGCAATTTACTTCAATTTTCTTATTAGCTCAACATCAATATCCAGATTAGCAATCACATTAACATGATAGTAAAATGCATATAGAACATAAACGTAAACAACAGAAGACCAGCCAAGACAAGAGGACACGAGATGTGGCACCAGCCAGGGACAAACCCCAATGTGGGGAAACCCTTGACCAATTCTTCTTATATTCTTCAATAATTCAACAGAGAGAAAGAGATAGAGTACAATGATTTGAAATCAATACTTGACTTGCCAAATAGGAGATCAAAGATCTTCACCATGAAGATGATACAATGAAGTTGCAATTCTGGAACCAAGGACTGCAGATTTGAATACATATCAATCCTCATTCTTCAGCTGGTTCTACAAGGTGATTACACCACCACTCTGCTCCTTGCTAGCTGACTAATCCTCAATGCAATACTTTTAACCCTTGACAATGGCTATGTGTATCTCTTATTACAGTAGCATTATACATCCCTTAGAACAGGTATGAGGCAACCTTTCTGGAGGACTGTTCCATCCTTTATGAGCTCTCAAACAACTCCCTCTATCCTCTACCTTCTAGCAAGATACACGACCTCCTCTTCAACCATTCAGTCTTCCTTTATCACACAAGCACCTACAACAAACACGCTGTCCATTCATGTATCTAGGTGATGTGTTAAGAGACTTTCTTGCTACGTTCTAGAGCTACTTGTGTTGCGTCTTAGTGTCTTTACATCGCTGAGTATTAGGGCTCATTGACAGTGGCTTTAGGCTTCTTTGACTGCAAATATAGAGCTTCTTAGGACAACATATTAGGGCTACCTGTTTACTGTGTATAGGATCTTCTTCTTGACAGCAAATAGGTCCCCCCCTTGACTGCGTCCTAGCCTGCTTTGTGACTGCGGATTTAGGGTCTCCTTTAGCTGCGTTTTAGGGCTCTCTTTACAGCGGATTAGGGTCTCTTCTTGACCTGTGGTAGGGCACTTTAGGACTGCGTATTAGGGCATCTCCTTTAACTGAGTATAGGCCTCCTTCACTGTGGCTAGATCTCTCTCTTTGGACAACTACTAGGCTTCCTCCTTGAGCTGCAAATATGACTCCCTCTTGACAACATATATGGACTTCTTTGAGCTGCATATAGGTCTCCTCTTACCTGCGAATAGGTCTCTTCATAAGACTGCGGCTAGGGCTCTTTAGTTGACTGCGTCTAGGGCTCTCTCTTAGAAGACCCTTTCAACTACGCCCTCCTTGAGAGAGGACAACCCAAACGAGTGGAGAGGAGAGATCAAGAGAGGTGAGTGTGTCAAATGACTTGAAGACCTCTTCTATTTATAATGCAACGTTGAGGTAATTTGGTTGCTGGCCGACCTTGACAAATTGTCAAATAACACAAATAAATTAATATTTCCATGAATACATGTTGGAATCGGATGATCTTTAGATCAATCCTACACCTCTCAAAGAGAAGAATCCAAGAAAAATATCAGCTGCCATAAATAAGATAATCCACATGGAGTTTGGCCCTAGTTGCCAATTTTAACATATTTTAACCAAACAAGTTCATTTGCAAGTGAATATAAATAAGTGTTGTGAAGTACACATTCATTGTAAAATAATCAAAAGTCCCTAAATGTGGCTTGTTTAGAGAGATATTTGAATCATAACCTAAAATTACATTTATTTCAAAGAGAAGGTATGTTCATGTAACAATTAAACCACCAATAAAGTTCCATTCAACATATAGATGTAGAAGTCCTTAATGTGTGTTTAGATGATGTTAGTAAATTGAACCATTAAAAATTCTTAAAAATGAGTATTAGATAACACAACATTGCTCCAATAATGAATGAAAAATGTAGGATTAGAAATCAACACATGTAACCATGAAAAATAATGTTGTAAGAGAGTATATAACAGTTGTAAATAACTTCCAAAATGCAGAATTAAACTTACAAAGTATTCAGAAATGTTAAACAATCTTGAAAGACAACATGGGCATCAACGCATGCTGAACATATTAGGTGTTCTAGGTTCAAATTTTGTTCCTTAGAGAAATCAACCAACAACGTTATTAGTAGTCTGAACCATGAAAGAGTATCTCATTCAAATGATCAAATCATATGAATGATATAACAACACAAATAGAGTGGTTATGTAATTAATATATCGGTTAATTCCTTATTTTACTCTGTTGATATGGAAGTTGTTATATTAGTACTCAAGATGAACCCACCAAGTAGTACAAGAATCAATCTTTTGAGAGTTATGTAATGTTACAAGTGGGTGTGTTTCTTGGGCTTATGATGTATGAAATTATTTCAGATCAATATCAATGTGGAACCAATATCATAACATCATTCACATGCGGGGGGAATTGATTTTCCCTAAAGAAATCACTTGTGAGATATTCCATGAACATCATTCAAATCACCATAGTATCCATTTCCAGCAGGTAAAATATGAAGTGTTTTATGAGAGCAAGCTAAAATTGAAATAGTAAAGCAATAGCCAAATCTGTTTAGGACAACAATAAAAATCAATTTCAGCAAATGAGAAATCTACTGATAAATGACTTACTGATAAATTTCAGCAAAATGAGAAATCATAAAAGAGACCAAACCCTCAAATTGTTCCAACTCTTCTCGCATTAATTTAGTCATTTATGAAATCTAACTGCGAGATCCAATCATATTATCCCAAATAAACCCATTACGTCTAGTTAAATTCATTTTTAATGATAATATTCTTGTTTAAGCAAAAAGAAATATAATAAATTGACTTAGAATATAAGAATGGAAGAGCACAATTTGCATTTAAATCAAGTTCAACCAACTAGATGAGAATTAATAGTCTAATGAAATTGAAAGAAAGAGAATTTTAGATGTAATGATGTTAATCTTTAAAACCCTAAATTGCTTTGCAAAAGATAATAAAAAAGAAAGAACAAAAAATTAAAGATTGTGATTGGAAGGCCTGAAAATAGACCAATGCCTACCTTGGTTAGTCTATGGAGTCACTTAGCTTGAAGGGACTTAGTCACTTTACTTAGGTATTAAAGTCACATGTGCTAAAAAGTGTTGCTTTATGAGCATCAAATAAACCTTTGAACTTATCGAACACATTAGGGGAATTGGTCCTTCAAGAATCCATATCCAAGTGCTACAAGATGAACAGTAAGCTAATCTTAAAGGAAAAACCTAGAATCCTTGGATGTCTAAGCTCAATGCTCTAAATCTTAAACACAAATTGTCAAAGAGGGTGACACAAAGCTAGTTTTACTTTACAATATTCATCCAACGTGGCATGATGCCCTTCTATGGTCTTGTAGCAACTCCTTCCTCAAAGACACTTGAGAAAACAAAGAAATTTCCAATATATAACAGAAGTATAAACTCTCCAAATAAACAAAACTACACAATAGCTTATGCAAAGCAAGACTAGCTTCTCATTATTCTCCAAAAAATGCAGCTGGGGAAGCTCCCTCCTTATATAGATAAAGAGCCTTCTCAATACAATGGATCGATATAATTGCTAGCTCAAACCATGGATCGCGAGTTCAAGGGTTCCCCATCTTGCATACTCAGCCCCAAAAGTAGACATTCTACCAAATCAACTACTGCTCAAGAGTGTCCTCCAAAATGGGTGGAAAACCCACCCACAAACAGCATAACAACCCCAACATGTGGGGATCCAAAACTGACAGGTGTCCCTTTCACTAATGACCAGGCCCCTAGGCTCCTTCAAAGGTGGCTACACAATCTTTATGCTATGTCAAGGGTGTCCTTCAATCCCATTCAAAAATGCAACACCAGCCTTCAAAGTGGGCACCCCACCCCATTAGTTGCATCAACGCGGGCAACTGAGCTCCAAAGATCGGCACATTATGCCCTCATAACAAACACACCATCCAAAACAGCCAAGCAAAACTCCTCCAGGAGGTTGGCTCATCAAATTTATTAATGATATTAAGGCTTAGATCAGGTTGGCCTTAACATATGAGGGTTAAAATCAATTCATACATAGGTCAGCTCAACATTCAAACTCACCCTCAAGTCAACTCAAAACTCTTTTCTAGCATTGTAAATATGTGTGTGTGTTTGTGTGAGTCTGTGTCTTAACCTTTCTATTTGAGATCCAGTTTAGAGGGGAAGCATTGCTTCAAGGTCTGAAATAGGTCACTGCAGGTCGCACATCATGCTGGAACATGCTTATACCCCAAAATCTACTCAGCTAATAACAAAGCTCAGAATATTGTTCTTATTTGATATATCAGATCCAAGTAGTTCTCTGAGGTGCTGCTGTGACCTTCCCGAGGTTTTCATACTACCCTATAACTTGCTGGAAATGGATAACCACTAGCAGAGGAGAGCAACCCCTTGTAGCACGCATCCACAGCTTCAAAACTCAGGGCATCCTGCTCTGCAATTTGGCCTACTGTTGTGCTAGGCCACAGTTCTGTGATCTGGCCGCACCTGAGGTCTAATTGGGGTATGGATGCTGCTACAGGTCCGAGTAGACACAGATCCAACCACTGCTGATCCTTACAGGAGGCTGGCATGATATCTCAGGACCTGCAGAAAAGGTGCACAGATTGTGGACACAGGAGTAAAGAAAGGCTCATTTCCAACTAATCATTTGAACCAATTCCATGACCTTTAACACAACACATTAATGTAAGACTTGTGACCAGAATATTCATCTCTTAATGGTGTTCGTGATTGCAGACATGCTGGTAATTTTTTGTGGCATTTTCTAGGTTGCATAAACAAAGCAACGATCACCAAACCTCATCAAGGACTTCTCCACACCTCCATCACCATAGTTATGAAGCGCTTTAAGCATTGTATCCTTGTTTACTGAGTAGGTCTGCACACACTGCCAAATGTACCCTGCTACATGTACCCCTTCCTTGCAAGCAGCTGACTCTCACTTGTTTTCATTTACTGGGATTGTCCTCCTGGTTACCCCAATTTTACCTAAGACAAAATTGTGGGCAACAAAGACCAAGGATGAGATCTATAATAGGTTTTGAGAGTTCAAAACTCTAACTGAAAACAAGACAAGTAGGAAGGTCAAGGCACTAAGATAAGACAATGGAAGGGAATATACCTCTACTGATTTTGAATCCTTTTGCAAAGAAAAAAGGATCACGAGACTTTACAATCTTTACAACCAACAACAAAATGGAATTAGAAAAAAAGAAAAATAGACCTAGTAGACACTGCCAAGTCTATGGTCCATGACATAGCCCTACCTATGTTTCTTTAGGCAGAGGCATGCTGTACAGTAATCTATATATTGAACAAGCGTCCTCATAGAATGTTGAAGAAAAAGACTTCTAGAGGAAGTTTTCATGGGAAAGAAAACTGTTATTTCTCATTTCAAAGTATTCAGGAGTCCAATTTACATTCATGTTCCACAGGAGAAGAGGAAGGAGCTTGGACCTTCTAGTTTGAAGGGTATTTCAGTTGTCTACAGTGAGTCATCTAAGGCTTACACGATCTATGTTCTATCTCAAAGGAAAATGGTAGTGAGTTGAGATGTAAAGGTTGATGAAAATGCATGGTCTTTAGGGTCATACTCCAGCGAAGGTTACGGAAGTAGAAACAGTCGTTCCAACTGTCAATTCCCAAAAAATTAGCAAGTGTAGATGTATTATCCTAGGGTAAATTTGCCCTTAGGGTTTTCTATTTTTTGTTATAACTTCTTCAATAAAACATTACAGTAATACACATTCTATTCTGGCTAGAGATTGCCTCATCAATCAGAACAAAAACATGTAACAACACTGCATGTTTATACAACAGTAAGCACTTTTATTGTATGCATGAATAACAGATTTCCACAGCAAAACGATTATTTAATCAAACCCACAATAGAACTAGGGGTGACTGCCCCAAAACAGTAAATGTATCTAATTCCAAAATCCACCATATTTTTCAATACTCAATAGCTTGGCTGTAGACCATACTGTTTCAACCCTGTGCCACTAGATTAATTAACAGTGAACTAATTGACTACAACTTGTCTTCTGACTCAGTTAATACAGACCAGTCCGCTTCACTATGATAAATCCATGATTGTGGTATGACGGGGGCAGGTTTGGTGCCAGGAATGAACCCCCAATTATGCAATATGCTGTTCTCAGTTAGCCCCAGTCTAGGCCCTGCGCCATTGTGGCTGCCCATACTCAAATTTGAAGCCTCAGAGAGGTTTGCCTGTGATTCAAGACGAATTTCCAGTGTCCAGATGTACCCCAAAGTCGTCCTTCACTGCTCTTAGACTATGCTGTACCAGAACAAGAAAAAAGGTTTCTAAGTAGGGTGGGATTAGCTCCACCAAAACTAGACAAAGAGGATTAGATAGGGTGCGATCACCTCCACCGAAGCTTAACAAAAGAAAGGGGTCTTAAAATCCTCAGAGCCTTGAAAGCTCAAGAAATCAGAGATATTCCACCAAATTGATGATGATCAAATTGCATAGTTGCGTCGGGAGCGCCCCCCCCCCCCCCTTCACCCGCTCCCGAAGCGCGCTCCGGCAGGAGCGGCTCGGAGCGCGCTCCCTAAATGCTCCCGGACGGAGCGATTTTCGGCAGCCGCTCCCCTTCCAAAAAAATTTCGCTCGCCTGCTGATTGTCGGGAGCGACCTAGGAGTGGCCGCTCTGTCGCTCCCGGAGCGCTTTTTAAAGCCCGGGAGCGATCGGGGAGCGATCGCTCCTGATCGCTACCGAGCTTTAAAAAATCGCTCTGGGAGCGATTTTCAGCTGGCCGGGAGCGGGTCGGCGGAAAAAAAATCCGTGGACCCGAAAAAAAGTTAAATTTAAAAAAAAAAAATTGTTTTAAAAGCCCTTTTGGGCATAGAATCATTTCATTATTTTGGTTTGAAGAGGTTGAGGGCTTGAAGAGCAAGAGCAAAGGAGCAAGGAGCAATTGCTGAAGAGCGAGGAGCGAGGAGCAAGCCTGCAGAGGTAAGTAACTTAATAATTTAGCTAATCTAGCTAGTTTAATTTAGTTAGGTAGTAATTTAGGGAATTTAATTTAGTTTA
>APFE031721592.1:0-37069 GCA_000404065.3 Pinus taeda | reverse complement strand
GGACCATTTTGCATCTTCCCATGTGATGGAAATCCTTATCTGGGCACTCTGAGATCTCAGATTCGCACTGCAACAGTTTCGCCGTCACAAAAATTCTGATAAAATAGCTGATTTTAAATCAGCGATATCTCCTTCATCCGGACTCCAATTTGACCGATTTTTTTTTGAAATCGGCTATTTTTTCACAAAGAATATAGATCTGTAATCAGATTTTACAGATATTGAACCAAAACATACAGATATGATCTACAAAGTCGCCGCCCAAAAACAAATTCCTGCAAAAAAAAACGGAGACTGAAATATGCATGAAACCCTCATTCCCATGGAATCGTAACTTATTAAAACCCAAGTGGAAATAAACCAGCTATGGCAATGGTAGCTTATCTCTGAGAAGAGATGTGGCAGCTACATGCCTCTGAACTGTATAGCTACATTGTGGCGGACCATCTGTCCTTTTACAAAATGTGACTTGTTACTTATAGTATTTTTCTAGTTACAATACCATGGGTCAATTCCATGGGTGAATGAATACCGTGGGTGGATTTTACAATACCACGGGCAGATGTTATTTACAATACCATGGGTCAATTCCATGGGTGAATGAATACCATGGGTGGATTTTACAATACCACGGGCGGATGCCATTTACAATACCATGGGTAAATTCCATGGGTCAATGAATAATATGGGTGGATGAGTACCATAGATAACTAATACAAGGAGCCATTTTCCATTCGGATCATCATCTTTCGGAGGTTCATCTTCTCTTTCTACAACATCATCATTGTCCTTCCTTGGAATGGGGAGATATTTGGCTTTCTTTGGGGTAGTATCTTCATCAAAGGTGACATCATGACTTACTTCCACTTATCTTTGACCAATTACATAGATTCTATATGCTTCAAATTTTCACTATAGCCAGCAAATATACCCTTCTTCCCAGAAGCTTCTAACTTGTTCCTTTTCTCTTTAGGCACATGAAAATACACAAGACAACCAAATATTCTAAAATGAGAGACATCGGGTTTCTTACTAGTGAAAACTTCCTCAGGTGTCTTGAAATACAATGCTTGATGCAAGCTCCTATTTTGAACATATACGACAGTGTTGGATGCTTCTCCCCATAAGAGCTTTAGTATGCCTTGATCATGGAGCATGGCCTGCGTGGCTTCCATGATTGTTCGATTCTTCCTTTCAACAATGCCATTTTTCTCAGGAGTGTATGGGATAGTTGTCTCCCTGTTAATGCCACCCTCTCTGCAAAAGGCATTAAATTCATTAGATTCATATTCAGTTACATTGTTGGTCCTCAATATCTTGATCTTCTTCCCTGTTTGATTTTCCACCAATGCTTTGCAAGAATAGAACCATTTTAACACTTCATCCTTCTTATTCAAGAAATAGATCCATGTTTTGTGTGAGAATTCATCCACAAAGATTGCATAATATAGGTATACTCTCAATGATGTTATGGGAAACATACCAGATAGATCGGAATGTACCAATTAAAGAATATCAACAGTCTTTCCTTCACTAGAAGCGAATGGTCCCCTTGTAAGTTTCCCAGTTGCACAACCCTAACAAACACCTTCATGGTTCATATTGAATTCGGTCATACCTATGACCATCTTCCTTACCCCAGGTAAGGCTTCGTAATGTAAGTGGGTGAACCTCTGGTTCCATAGCTTAGATTGAAGAGAAGTAGTTCTTGCCAAAGCTCCCAATGGAATTCCTCTAACATGATAAAGACCATCAACCCTAAATCCAAGAGTAAATGCATCTTTCGGGTTTCTTTTCCAAATTCGTACCTTTCCATCAACGAACGCTACTTTGAAGCCTTTATCTTCCATAGCGGAAATAAACACTAGGTTATTCTTCAAATAGGGCATATACAACACTTATTGTAGATGAATGGTTTGACCTTGATTCAGTGAAGAGTAACAGTACCTATACCTTTCATGTGGTAGGTGGCATTATCTCCAAGTATGATTTCCAAATTAGTCTTCTTTTCAACCAAATTTGAGAAGGCCTCCTTGTACCCAGTGAAGTGCCTTGAGGCTTCACTATCAATCAACCAATGATCCAAAGTATTTGGAGGAGAGACAGTAGATAGAACAGAAATAACATAAAGCTCATTTTTTTTCTACAACATTACTTTCATCATACCTGGTATTTCTTGTCCTTTTGGGAGGTTGACCATTTCCATTTCAAGCAACGAGAGCATTCCTCTTTCCTTTGTTGTTGAACTTGTTGTTCCTTTGATTTCCATTGCCTTTGAAATTGTTGTTGTTGTTGTCATCATCCCTTGGAGTATTCTTCTTGTGATGACACTCTCTAGCACAGTGGTTGAACGTGTTGTAATTGTAGCACCTTCCTTTTCTTCCTTCTTTGAATCCCTTGTTGAATTCTTGACCCTGTCTCCTTAGACCAGCATTATTTTTCCTCTTTGCATGAGTGGAGAAAGTAGTAGGTTCATCTCCATTTGAGGCATTATCTCTCTCCATCATCCTCGTCTCCTCTTGAGTGCATCGAGCCAATAATTCATCGAAACCGGGTATCCTGTCAATGTTGAGAATGGTGGTGTTAAACACATCCCATGATCTTGGAAGACCTCCAAATGAAATGAGAGTGAGCTCCCTATCAACAATAACTTCTCCAATAGATAGGTCATTCTTGATTTGAGTTATTCTCATGAAGTAGGATCAGATAGACTCCCCTTTATCCATCTTGATGTCCTTCAACTTATTCTTAAGAAAGAGGATTTGATTTTCATTTTTCACTTTGAACATCCCAACTATGTTATCATGCATATCCTTAGATGTTCCCAAATCAGAAATATAGGCAACCAAATGTTTTTGAATGGAGTCTATGGTAATTTTCTTAGCTTTGACCTCACCTTTCTTATACTTCGTCTTCGCAACAACAGATGCATTTGAAGGAGGCTCCACCAATTTTCCCTACACATAGTCCATTGCATCATGCTCTTCCAAAGTCAAGTCCAAAGTCATCTTCCATGCATGATAGTCAGATTTGTCTTTTAGCTTATCCTCATTCTTGAAGTAAGAAGTAGAATCCATTGAGGCTTGTCCAATAGTTTGTCCAATAGATCTCTCTTAGTGATTAATTTTCTCTCTATTGCTTGGGTTGTGTCTTCACCTAAGCTCTGATTCCATATTAATTTTAGTTAACAATGGTATGTTCTATGCTTAGCAAAATTACTTCAATGTTCTTTAACATCCCAATGACAATTTCCAATTTAGTTTTTCAATAGTAATCGCATCAAACATAAATCACATTGACAATAATTATAGATAGAACATGAATAATTAAAACGCAGAAGACAAGTAAAGACAAGAGGACACCATATTTGGTGGATGTCAGGGAAAAACCCCAAGATGGGTAAATCCCTTTGTTCAATTCTTCTTATTATTATATTAAATGTTTAGTAGAGAGAAAGAGAGAGAGTACAAAAATTCAAAATTGACTTGCCAATAGATATTCAAAATAACCTTGTCAAAATATGCATTGTTGTTCTCAATCAATAGCAATCAAATCATCCCTAAGAAGTCAATGGTGTAGCAACAGATAGTCCACAAAAGAGATTTGTCAACCTTGGTCAAATGTGGCCTAATCAGCTAGTCAAGATGCTTTGAAAATAGTCCCAAAATTACTCCTTAAACTCAATCAAAGTCAAAGTCAAATTTGTTGCAAAAACCCGAGTTGCAGGTCTGAAGTCAACACTGTCAAAGTCAACAAAAAGCCTCATTTTTTGTGCCAATAAATGTGGCCTACTGAGATAGAGATCCTACCAAAAGATCAAAGTCAAAATCTGCCTGGAAAGTCAAATTCAACATGGGTCACTGTTGGTCAAGCTGCAGGAAAATCTGAAATTTTTGGCCCCACAATTATATCTTAAATTCGTCCTCCTTGCCACATGTGTGAGAGAAAAAGGTATGCCCAATATTTGTACGAAGCAATGAGAGAAGGAGAGAGAAGAATGTGTGATTGATTGAGATACCAAATGAAATTGGAGGTCACTTATATTTATACAAGCCATTGGGGCTCAAGAGACATGTCCATTGAGCTTCATGAGCCTACATGATGATGTGGCCGACCTTGACAATTTGCACGTGTGTGGAAATAAATTCAAAAACACATTTGTTCTTGTCCAAAGTGATGTTATTTTGGTTGATTTTGGTCCTCTCAAAAAATGGAATTCAATGCCAAAATCATTTCTGTCAAATGAGATTTCCAATAGTGAAATTTGGCCCTAGTTGCCAATTTTAACAGGACAACCTTAATAAAGTTGTAACAAGGTGACAACTAAAACAAAAATATGGTGTTAAGATAAAAGTAAAGTAATATTAAAGTGAACAACTCTAAAACTATAGCCTCATTCTTCATAGGAATTCAACAAGTCTGCAGTGAACTATCAATTGTTGGGGAAGTTATGGATGAGACGGAACTTGTTAAGATAGCCCTAAGTGGTTGTACCAAGAAATGGGCTACCTTATAATAGGTACCCTTGTTAGAGACAAGCTTCCTTATTAGACTAGGTTGTAGGATGAATTCACCCAAAACGAAATTTGGGAGAGTTCGATATCTGGTGAGCAGAGTAGAGATGGAGACGAGGAGAATATTGCTCTTGTTGGGAAAGTAAACAAGGACAAGGGTAAAGCCAAGAAGAACCAAGGTGGAGGAGAATATTCACAAGGAGATAAAAATAAGGACATTAGAAAATTTAAGTGATTTTCATGCCATATGTATGGTCATTATTTGGGATAATGTCCAAACAAGAAAAAAGACAAGGGGAAAACATCAATAACTACATCATCATAGATGAGAATATTGCTCTTGTTGGGAAACCAAACAAGGGCAAGGGTAAATCCAAGAAGAACCAAGGTGGAGGAGCATCTTCACAAGGAGAGAGAAATAAGGACATTAGAAACTTTAAGTGCTTTACATGTCATATGTGTGGTCATTATTGAGGATAGTGTCCAAACAAGAAGAAAGGCAATGGGAAAACATTAACGACTACATCAGCATAGGTGGATGCTAAATGAGAAGTTAGAGGAGGAATTTGCATTGATGCCTTGAATTTTAGGCACCATGATACGTGGTGTATGGTTTGTGTACAGTGGAGCTTCTCATAATATGACGAGATATTGTGACCTCTTCACCAATATGGCCAAAGAACATTGTGATCTTCATGTGAATGTTGGTGATAATGCCATGTATGTAATGGAAGGTATTGGCACCATATATTTCCATCTGGACTTAGGGAGTCTTATGGAGGTGAAGGAAATTATATATGTACCTGGGTTAGAGAAGAACTTACTCTCCATTTTGGCTATGGAGGACAAGGGAATTAACATCAATTTCACAAGAGGATAAGTACTTGTGAGGCCAGAAGGAGCTAATCCTAACATGAGGTGAGTTATAGGAAACAGAGAGAGTAACATATATATATAATATATATATATATATTATATTAATATATATATATATATATATACATATATTGAGAGGACAACCAATGAAATCCATTGTACATAACAGTCATAACCTGAGTGAGTTATGGCACAAGAGGGTGGGGCATCTACACTATAGGGCTCTACCATTATTACAAGAGATGGGCATTGGTCTTCCGAACTTTAGTGTAGAGAAAGATGATTTGTGCAATGTGTGTTTGGAAAGCATGTCAAGACAAAATTTCCTAATAGTGAGACTAGGTCCAAGGGATTTTTTCATTTGGTTCATTCCGATGTTTTTGGTCCTATATCAGTGGTGTCTATATTTTGGTTTAGTTATTGTATGACATTTATGGATGATTATTTAAGGAGGACATGGATTTACTTCATCAAGGCCAAGGACAAGGCCTTTGGATAGTTCGAAGAGTTCAAAGCTCTTGTGGATAATAAGACTAGAAAGAAGATCAAGATCCTCATATCAAAAAATAGGGGTGAGTACACCTCCAATGGGTTCAAGAGTCTGATAGGGAGGTAGGAATCAAGAAAGAACTGACAGGGTCATACAATTCATAGTATAATGGAGTGGTAGAGAGGAAGAACAAGACTATAGCTATACCAACCAAGGCCATGATCCATTACGAAGATGTTCTTATGTTCTTATGGGAAAAGGTGTGTAACATGAATATATATTTGCATAATAGAAGTCCTCACAAGGCAATGAAGGATAAGACACTTGATAAGGATTTTATAGCAATGATATCAGAGGTTAGCCATATGTGTATCTTTAGTAGCCAATTTTATGTCCATATTCCTTTAGAGAAGTGGACTAAGTTGGATCCCTCATCAAAGAAGGGAATTTTTTTTGGATATAGTGAGACCTCAAATGCCTACAAGGTCTACATTCTAGGGAAAAGAAAGATAATCATTAGTTGGGATGTTAGATTTGAAGAGAGTAGGATCTTTGGAAGGCCACATGGGTCAGATCTAATAGTGGCAAAGGATCATGAGAGAGATGCTCCAAAGGTTGAGCAAGGACTAGCAACACCAGCAGTAAGGACACAACCTTATAATCAAGAGGAAGAGCGATATTTTATTTCGAGCTCTAATAGAAGGAGGATGAAATGTCCAAGTGGACCTCGAGGGATGTTAAAGAGCATGTGGAGGCTCCTAATAGGTTCTTTAGGGAAATTATACCACCTACTAGATTTTCCAATTATGTGGCCTTGATGAGTGGCATCAATGACTTTGAGCCTTCTACCTTTGAGCAGGCAACAAACCAATAGGTTTGGAGGGATACCATGATGGAGGAGTATAACTCCATCATGAAGAATGATGTTTGAGAGACTGTATTGAGGCTTGAGGGGAAATCAATGGTCACTTCTCAATGGATCTATAAGGTCAAACATGTAGCAAATGGCAGTGTTGGGAAGTATAAGGTAAGGTTCATGGCAAGAGGGTTCTTCTAGAAGGAGGCAGTAGATTATGAGGATACTTTTACACTTGTCCCCAAATATGTATCTATTAGGGTATTCATATCTATTTCTTCAAACATGGCATGGAGGATACATCAGATGGATGTGAATATTTCCTTTCTCAATGGGGTAAAATGGGATGGAGTCCCATGTATGCAGATTGAAAAAATCTTTATATGGACTTAAGCAGGCACATTGTGCATGGTACTCTAGGATTGATGGGTAACGACTTAGGTTGGGCTTCACCAAGAGTGAGGTGGAATCCAACTTATATTATGTACTTGTTGATGGTGAGTTGCTCATCTTGGTACTTTATGTTGATGATCTATTTTTGATGAGATCAGAGAAGCTCATGGGGATGTGTAAGAGGACCTTGCTTCATATTTTGAGATGATGGATATTGGATTGACGCATTACTTTTTGGGACTAGAGGTGTGGCAGCAACTAGGAGATATTTTCCTTGGGCATGGAAAGTATGCAGTTGAGATCCTGAAGAGATTCAACATGGAGGATTGAAGGCGTATGTCTACACCTATGATCACAAAATTCAAGAAGATTGATGCTTCCAAGAGTGAGTTGGCGGGTCCCACTTTGTATAGGTAGGTGATTGTGTCATTAATGTATCTAGTCAATACCAAACTAGGTATATGATTTTCTATGAATACACTCAGCTAGTTTATTGTGGAGTCGAGGAGGGTTCATTGGGTGGCGGCAAAGCATGTGCTTAGGTATCTTCATGGTATAATGGCTTTTGGATTGAGGTATGTCAGATTTGGTGTGCAGTTGTAGGGTTGCACATATTCAGTTTAGGCTAAGAGTATAGTGGACATGAAAATTACTTCTAGATTTTGTTTCAGCTTGCGGTAGGTAGTCATCTCGTGGTTTAGTAGGAAGCAACACTCAATGGAACTTAGGTCAATAGAATTTGAATATATGGCAGCAAGTTGGCGAGTTATTAGGCCATATGGCTTCTCAAGATGTTCACATGATTGTTTGGTTTTAAGATGGGGCATAAAGTGATCCACTATGATAACCAAAGTTATATCAAGATTTTGAAAAATCTAGTGTTTCCAAGCATATAGAGATCAGATGTCGCTTCCTCAAAGACAGGGTCAAGAGAGTGAGGTGATATTGTAGTAAATATTCACAGAAGAGAAAGTGGTAGATATTCTCACCAAGATCCTAGAGAAGAGGAAGTTTTTTTTCTACAAGGACAAGCTAGGGGTGGTAGAGAATTCCTTCATTTCCAGGAAGGAGTGTTGATTTTTGTTGGGTATGTGTTATATTCTTTGCACAACTAACCTCGTGTGTGATTTATATGCACCACACACATAAGGTGGTCATTGGGTGCACTGTCAACCCCCTTGTTTGGGTGGTATGTAGGGGGGTGGTAGCCCCCTTGCACGAGGTTTAGGGCAGTGCCCAAAAAAATGGGTGGTTTTTCGTCCAATTTTGTGGTTTAGACACGTAGTTTTCAAGCGCGTGGTGATTTTTCTCATGGTTTTGTAGATCTAGTCAAAGGAATTACATTTGTATCCTAATCCATGGTTAATATACTAGGATTTTATGAATGATATGACATATACATATTGTATTATAACATTGTAAAAATAGCATAATAAAAATACTTGTTGGTTTTCTAGGTTTGGGTTTCCAAGATAAAATATTTATTTTAACGTGTATTTTTCATGACAACCTTTATATTATTAATCAAAATATATTTGTAAAAATTATCTGTGCCGGGTTAAAACCAACAATTTTTGTAGCTTCAAAAGGTCTTTAACATAGGTTTATGTCTTGCATGCAGGAGAAGAAATACCCTTTAGGTGTATTTTTACAGAGGGAGAACTAATATGGTCGTCTTTCTAAGTTTTAACTTATGAAAAGTACATTTAATAATTATGTGATTAATGTGGACTTTGGGTTAATGCTTTTCTAAGGATAAATAATTAATTATTTAAGATAATTAGATCTAATCTCCACCATTGATCAAAGTAAAGTAGGATTTAATCCTAACCCTCAATCACTTTGGAGATTAGGAATTTGGCCTATGGATGATTGTAAAAGCAACCTAAGGGAGAGGATGAAGACATAACATAAGAGAAATTCAAAGAGAGATATTCTAAAGAATTTGTATAAGCCAAAGTATAGATTTGGTGGTAAGAGATTCACAAGGTGAAGAAATCAAAAAAGCGTGTAGTTGGGAGATCGAGTGAGCACAATCTTATGGGTGGAGCGCATAAGAGGAGTCTCATGATTTGCTTAAGGGTGAGATCGAGGTGTGTCCTGAGCTTGGACAAGTCAAGTTTGTGGAGTGGTTTAGTAAGTGTAGGGAGGTTGAGAAGGTTGAGGCCACACTAATGGAGGGGTTGAGTAGCTTCAGGAAGGCCAAACTTGTGAAAGAAAACTAGCGAAGTGTAGGAAAAAAATTTGGGGATTAATTTCTTTAGGTTCCATTAGTTGCATTTTCTATGTATTTTCATATGGTCATTTCCCTAGTAAGGGAGCCCATAATTTCTCTGAGAAAATTTAATGAAAAGAGGTTGAAGGGTTAAAATAACTTTTGTTCTTATTTTATTTTTCCCAAGTTATTTTTAAAAATATTTTCTATATTATTTTTTCTTAATTATTTTATAAATTATTTTCTTACTATTTGATGAGTTAAAGTGCTAAAAAATTGTATGTAGTTTTCAAATTTTATTTACTGCAAAAAAATGATTTACTAGGTAAAATAATTTATAAGGGTAAAATAACTGCATGATACAATAAATTTGAAATTAGCACTTAAAAAATAACAAACTTATTAGGGCAAAATGAATGTTCCAAGTGATGATATTTTTAAATTTGAAGACCATATTCCACTATGAAAAGGAATATAACTCTGGTTAGTAAAATGGATAAGGACTTTATCTAATGAAGGAAATTTGCAGAAGACATAGGTCTTCCTTAACATAAACAAAACTCCACCTTACGAAAGAAATATCAACAAAAATCATAAGCATGAAATCTGCGGTGTGAAAATAATGTACATAATAAAGGAGTCTACTTTGTTCATGGCTACCTAGATAAAGAAAAATAAGGTCGTGAAATTGATGTTAGAGATTGGGGTGATCAACAACAATGGAGTCATTACTTTAAAATCAGCCTATAAATTTTAAGCACGTTTATTTTGAAAGGTTCTGGGCAGCTAAACAATGTAGTTAAGAGCCACTTTAATGGTGATTAAGTGAGATTTTAATAAAAATAGTTACTATTTAAATGGGAATTGTATCGAGTTCTATTTTTTTTAGAATTGTAAAAAATCATTAGATTTTAAAAAGTGTTTATTCAAAATATATTTTTTTAGCATATTTTTGACACTTTAAATATTTTTATGTATTGAGTATGTATGTTTTCTCTAAATGTTAGTGAATTTCATGCCAACTTTGAAGAGTGTTGATGCAACATCAACTCTTTTTTTTTGAGTTTATTTTTTACACTTTAAAAATTAAAATGTTGATGATTTTCATGCGTATTTTGAAATAAGCATCAACCTTTTTCTTTAAGGCATATTTTTGATACTTTAAGTTTTCTTATGTCTTAAGTATGCACAAAATAAAATTAAATGTTGATTATTTAATCATTTTTCAAGTTGTCTTATTCCTATTCTTATTTTTCGTTCTAAGATTTTTGTTTTTTAATGGTTTTCCAAACTTGTGTTTTTTGTTTTTCTTTATAATGTTTTTTTAAATGATTTTTTTTTTTGCAAAGCTTAAAAAATAATAATAAAATTAATATTTTGAAGTTAAGAGTTGTATTATTTATATATGTTATTCATACTTTCAATCTAATTAATTATCACTAAAAACAATAATTTTAAACACTCGACAAAAAGTACACATTTTGCATATAGATATTATTTTAAAAATAGAGACATTTTCGCTAAAAATTACATGTTAAATAAACGAATTTTATGAAATTTAAATAAAAAAATTGGAAAGTAGCAAATTTTATGAAATTTTTATCCAAAGATAATGACATTTGAAGCTTTCTCTCTAAAAAAAATAATTCACATTAATTTATAAAAATACAAAAAAAAAATAAAATGCCATTATTAAATTAATATAATATAAATAAAGAAAATTTAAAAATAAATAAATTTAACAAACAAAAAACACTAAAAATTTGAAATAAAAAATATATATATATATATATATATATTTATTATATTTATTTAATTTTAAACATTAAAAAAAATAATAAATTTAAATGTATCTGCTTTATCAACCTTGCAGCAGCTCTAAGGTCTCCAGCTGGCGGAGGGTCAATTCCCAAAATCAACCCCCAGTTGGTAGACGGTTGAATCCCAAAATCGGTGTCCGTCAGCTAAGGGCCAAAGGAGGTCAAGTTTTTTTTAGTTTTATTGATTTTTGTTTTTTTTTTGTAAGCTTGTTGGGACTACATCTTTAACATGTCTAGTATATAAGCCCGATTGGGACATGGAATTGAACGGGTGACTTTACATCAAAGAGTACCTTAACAAAGCACCCAATCATCATCTATCCAAGATCCCATTGATGGTTCTTTTAAATTTTAATATTTTTTAAAGATTTTTTTATTTTAAATTTCTATATTGATTTTTTTTTAGGATTTTTTTTTTAATTATTAATTTTTTCTTTTTAAGATTTTTTTTTATTTATGTTATAGTGTTTTGTTTTTTTTTTTATTATTTATTTTTGGGTTTAAATATTTTTTTATATATTTTTTATTTGTTTTTATTATATTATTATGTTTTAATTTTTTTATTGATATTTATTTATGTATATTGTTTATTCGTATATTCTTTAATTTTTTAATTCTTTTATTTTTTGTTTTTGGTTTTTTGTTTTTTGTTTTTTTTCCTAATTTAAGTATTTTGAATATTTTCTTTGTTTTTTCATTTTATTTTTTTTTTTATGAATTAATTTTATTTTTTAACCATACATGACTTTTTGTATATTATATATATATGATTTATTTTTTTATTTTTTTTATTTTTTTAACCATCTTCACCACATGACTCTTTGTATATTTATTTATATTATTTATATATTATATATATATATTTATATAAAGATTTATTTATTTATTTATTTATTTAATGTTTTAATATAGTTTTTTTTTTATTATATTATTATTTGCTTTTATTTTTTAATTTTTTCAACTGTAATTTTTGTTTTGATTTGTATTTTTCATTTTATTTCTTTATCTTTTTTTTATTATTTATTTTTTTTTTTTTGTAAGGTCCATGTTAATCCTCAACTAGTAACTCTAACCCATTATGTGTGAATTTGATAGTTGATTTTAAAGTTTTCGTTATAATGGATAAGTCTGCCCCAATTTCATGGTTGGTTTTTAAGATTTCATTGTAATGGGTTGAGTTCACCTATATTGTGTGTCAATTTAATGGTTGATTTTTAAATTTTCATTGCACTATGTCAAGTTGTCTTAGCTAGGATAGTCATCATCCTTCTTCTTTATGCTGATGATATTCTTGTTTTCGCAAGGTGCCCATCTGATCTTGATAAGCAACTCAGGCTTCTTAAGGATTTCTGCTCTACCATGGGTATGACTGTTAACACTGACAAAACAAAAGTTATGATTATCAAATCCAAAAAGGACGCTTACGCTAATTTTATGTATGACAATAATAACTTGGAGGAAGTGTATTCTTACAAGTACTTAGGAATTGATATTCATCACAAGCTCAACTGGAACCATATCATTGAGAAAATGATTAATGGGGGGTGGAAAGCTTATTTTGGTCTTGAAAATAATTGTAAAACTGCAAACCTAGTAATGGGGGATAAAAAGAAGTTCCTCTTCGAAACTTTAGTCACTCATGTTATCTTATATGGCTGTGAGGTTTGGGGTTACAACATCTCTAGAGAATCGTGGAGAAAGATTGAGCAAATCTAAAAGCGTTTTATAACGTATAACCTGAAAATTAAAAGTAATACGCCCTATCCTATTCTCCTTATAAAAGCAGGTATTTCCCCTATTGAGAGCCTAGCTATGAATAGGTTTCTGATGTACAAGCACAAACTCAATAACATAGGCAGTCATAGACTTCCTAAGCTAGCATTAAATTCCAGCCAAAACCATCTAAGGCTCAAACGGGGTGGCATAAAGACGCAAGGGCCTGGTTAAACTATTGGGAGATCAACGAGAACGATGCATTGCAAAACATCAATAACATTAAAGATATTGTTACTTCTAAGTTCAAAGAAAAATGTGGTGTGAGAAATATTTAGTAGCTAAAAGAAAATTAAGTTATTATGAGGATGTCATCAACCCCACCCTAGAAGATCAAAAGTATCTCTCTATTTTAATTAGCTCAAAGAGGAAAATTAAAATAGCAAAGATTAGAACGAATTCTCATGAGCTCCAAAGTGAAACAGGTCGTTGGGAAATTCTTAAAACTCCATGGATGGAAAGGATCTGCCATCTATGTGAGAATGGGAACATCGACGATGAAAACCACTTCCTCTTAGAGTGTCCTGCGTACAACCACATTAGATCTCAGTTTCACAATCTTTGTTACAATACTGACCTTCCTAGCCTTTTACAATGTTAAAATTATAGTGAGCTCAGGAGGCTTCTCTCCAAGCTTTTTGAGCATAGGAACAAAATCTTAAATCAAAATAAATAATTTGTTTCTTTAGATCCGATAGACCAATGTTTGGTCTCAGCGGACGTTAACCATCATCATCATCATCATCATCATCAAAATGGTTGTATTTCTAACATTTAAAAACAAATTACTTTTGGTATAATGACTATTTCATTCATGTGTTCATTTTTAATTTTTCCATAATGTCATGGTTGAAATATATTGAAAATTTAAGATTTTTTGTAGTCGCGATATTTGGTTTTAATTGCATGGTTGAAAATTTTCCAAAATCTTAAAGTTTTTCTCAGTCGTGATATTTTATCTTTAATGCTGTGGTTGAAAACAATTACAAGTATTTTATCTTTGTTGAAATTTGTTGGAATTTTTAAGGCTTTTAAGAGACATTATATTTTATCTTTGATGTCATACCTGAAAATCATTGGAATTTTAAGGTTTTGTGGAGTCATGATATTTTATCTTTAACATCATTATTAAAAAATGTTGAAATTTTACACACACACACACACACATATATATATATACAAAAAACCAAACAAAAAACAAAACAAAAAATGTTATTCCAACATCAACACTTTTCATTTTTAGGGTGTTTTTGTACAAAAATAGTTAGTTTTTACTCCCATTTTTCAAAAACTATTGAAAATTTACTCCGAAAAATTATGATGCAACATCGACAATTTTCGTTTTCGAGCAGTTTTTTTTCTAGAGTTCTCATGTTGAAGTTATATTTCTCATTTGATCAGTAACTTTGTTTGAAAACCTCAAAGATGGGGAAAGAGAAAAAAATGACCAAGATCTCACTAATACTAGCAAGAGGACAACTCATACATATTTTAAATAATGCGAGCACATTCTTCATGAGAGATTCTATACCATTCAAACACGGATATGACAAGTAAACACATTTAGAGTGTCTCCCAAGCAAAGGGATCTCTCAAACATTATAAATAGCGGGGAACATATAATATTGAGGGATGTCTACACTCATGGGATTCTGAGGGATCATATACTACGAATCTAGAGAATATTGTTGTTTTAGTTCTTGTCATTGTTGTTTAATATTTTGAAATTAAAGTTATGTTTAGTGTGATGCTTTAGTGTCTTACTTTTTTTTTTGTCAATTTCTTGAAGTCATCCATGCAGTTTGATATGTTTTATGTGTAATATAAGCACAAAAGAATTATTTAAGGGGAATAAGTAGTTGAATTTGTAGACACATTTGGGATTTGATGTTGTAAGAACTTATCATTTGAGGTTATCTAATTTTTTGTGCCAAATTTTAGTTACATTATTTTGAGTTTCAAGTTTTCTTGATGAATAGTGTTTACTTCTAGTTTAGTTATGATATTTATTTCATGAATTGAAACTAATATCATTGTGTTGTCTTTCCTAATGATTAGTTTATATTATAGTACTTGTTGAGTTTGTTCACTAATTTCATTTAAGTTTGAATTTACTTATATTGTGTTTCTTGATTTTTTTTTGCTCGCTTCCCCTTTCTAATGAATTACTCACATTTTACCCATCATTAATTTATTTACCATGAATTATTGTGGTTCTTAATTGATTCAGTTGAATGAATAATCATTATTTCATTCCAAGTTGTTAGTTCACTTGTGATTCATGAGTAGCATTGTAGGATTTATGATTCATTCATTATATTTTCTTTGAATTCACTTAATGTAGATAGGTTTGAGACAAATCTTGCAAATTTGCATATTGCTTAATATAACATTACATTTGATTATATTTTTTTCTAAAGTCAATTGTGATGATAGAATAGTGGAAGTGTTTTAGCTAGGAATTTTTCTTCATCGTTTTCCCTTCAACAACCTTGGTTTTCATTTCATTGTAGATTAGAAAACTTAAAAAAAAATCTGATGAAAATGTTTTGAAAATAACCTCTTTTCATGTGGTTGGCACTTCCATATACTTCATGTTGGGACTTGTACCACCTATCTCAACTTAACAACCATAATGAATTTCCCAATAAGCATTCCTCTTGAGGGAGTGCATCAACCACTTCTTTGAGGAATCAAACCATGATGACCATATAACACCTTTACTTCCACTAACCCACTTTTACTCTTGTTGGTTATTCATTGTAGATTTGGAATCCATATTGACAAGTCCCGCCTAATCACTCTTACAAATATTTCCAACAAAAAGGCCAACTAAACTATGTTGGATTAAAAGGAACATGAACCATACATTGGACTTTAGATTCACAAATTAAAATGAAATATCTAGTGAAATTGTTTTCTCACTTAGAGTTGCTAGCATAAAATTATAACCATTATACCATATTTTTTCAATTATTCCCTTAATTTTTTTCAATGCACGTATCCTTTCTTTATGAAAGATAAGCTATAACTTATGTGAAAATCATCGATGAAAGGAAAATAGTACTTGTCACTGAATAATGATGGTGTAATTGTGGGACCAAAATCCTTTTCATACACAAGCTCTATCCCTCTGCTCTCTTGCCATGATATGCCTATACCAATAACCTTCTTGAGTTACTCCCATATTAGACATGATGTACACATGCCTTCCTTCTCCTAAATAAAAGGTAGGGAAACTATGATCTCTAACCTACTCAAAAGATAAAATTATTACAAGATCAAATGGTGATACCTTTGATGAAAAAGTATATGAACATCAATATCTCCACTACCCACCAATTCTTATGTAACTACCATTATCACATCATGTAAATTTGTCATTTCCACATCTTGAAACCTATACAACCCATGTTGATTCACTCCTAATCAATAATTTTTCCACTCTTCTTGTCCTTCACCAATTAGTTGCCTAATGTGAGTAAAAGTTTTACATGCAAACTTACAATTTACAATCTCACAGATAGAAATCAAATCCTTAATTAGATGAGGGAAGAAAAGGATATTTATAGTCACAAAACTTTTACCATTATTCATATACAATTTTGTATCCTCTTCCCTTCAATTACATGGGTCCCATCATTGCCTAAAGTAAATGAATTTTCCTTGGACTTGGCTAAATCCATAGAAGAAACATAACATGCCTTCTTATTTTTTATATGATGTGAGATTCCTAAGTCAAAAATAACATTTGGTTGCCTCAAGCCTAGAAATATCTACTTGTTTTCAATGATGATACTTTTAAGAACCCACACCCTTCTGCAATGCAAGCTCTTCATTTGTGAGAAAATAACCAATGAAAAGAAGAAAAGCAACTTCAAAATCTAGGTGCAAAAATAAGAATGTACCTACTATGTTCCTTCTCTCGCACTTCGAAAATACCTTCTAGCAAAAAAAACCAGCATTATAGTTGTCTCCTAGATTGTATTCTCTTATCCAACACTAATGTTTTCTCTTGGCAATATCTTCTTGCCATAAAAATCTCCTAACTTTAACTTCCTTAGCAACATTTTCTTCCTAAGGCGCAGCTCTATTATTTCCATAGCAACTTCTTCTTGCCAACAAAAAACCTCAACAATTGGCTTTTGTATCTATCGTCTTTCCTTTTGATAATTCCCATCACAATGACTATCTTCAAACACCCATCACCATGCTTCTTAGATTTCTATCCCTTTGTTTGTAACAACCCCTATAACATATATATAAATATCAACTTTGATTAAAATATATTATCCAAAAGACAATTTCCTTACTTCTTCAATTGTCCACCCATTCAACATCTTGTTACTATATTGATAATATAATTCAATACTTTTCTTTCACCTAAAAATAGTTTTCATTATCGCGGAAAGTCCACATTCCTCTTAAATCCTTGCATGTAATTATCAACTAATACCATATATATATACACTTATTAAAATTACTAACACATATAAAATCATATTTTAATGTTTAAATTTAATAATAAAAAATATACTATATGATTATATAGTATATTCTGATTATATATAAATATTTTAAAATTTGTCATATTTAAAGTTCAAAAATAATCCCAAATTTAATTTTATTATATATTATAAATTTTTAATATATTAATAAGCATAAAATTACATACACCTTCCCACAATTTTTCTCTTTAACTAGAAATAGCTTTTATATATACTATAATGTAACCAACAATTTAAATAATTAAAAATAATTATTTTGAAAAACACCAGTATTCAAAACTTTTCTAGTACGACTGTATAATTTTTCTTTACCAAATTAAATAATCCAAAAAATCTTTGGGAAATAATCTAACTTACTAGAACCTTCTCACACCAATATATACTCGATAACTAATTGAATGTTTTTAGACTTTGGGACGTTTAAAGAGTCCATGAGAGGTTCTGCACATAGGTTATGTTTGCATGTGTTTGTCGTTTAGCGAAATAAGCGATTCACCTCTGGAAGGATGTTGGAATCTTTAAGAGTATAATTTAACCAAAAACAAAAACAAAAACTATTTTAAAAGTTTTGAGAGTTATATTTTTATAATAATTTATATTTTGAAATGGTTAGGAAGGAGTAAAAAAAAAAAAATTCATCTATTTTTATTATAAATTTTTTTGTTTTTTAGTATAATTTGATGTTATGTATAAAATTAGTTTAGATTATTTAATCAAGATTTATTAAATTTTAAGGTAATTTTTTTAATCATTTAATTTTATTTCGTATGTTAAGAAATCTACATATTAAAAAATTTAATTTTTCTTGATGTTTCATAGATCTGAGTTTAAGATAGATCTAGACTAGTTTAATTTTTTAAGATATTGTGACTTAAATATGTAGTTATATATTTTTTTAATATAACATTATGAGACATCTCCCCCATACCAGGTTGTAGAGCACCTTGATACTCTTTATGCAACTAGATCTAAAATTCACTTTATGACAACAATAATTACAACTTCTATCATGTTTTGTTCAATATTAATTTAACTTTTAACAATAACTTATGTCGAGTCAACAAAACATATATTTGTTGGAAATGAAGTTCAAATACATACTTTGGTGTGTACATATATATATACTTCTATGATGATGATGATGATGAATTTCAAGTACATACTTCAATGTTTCACAATTTTGTACAATCTCCCAGCCATCTTAAACCCTAAATAAGGAAAACTAAAAAAAAGGCTCAAACCCCATCAATATAGATACTCCAACTAACTAAAGTCAACACTAGAAACTCCTTTGTCTCATGCAAAGCGTCTCTTTTTCTCTTCCTATTCAACAAGTGCAACATAGGGTTTTATCCACTACCCTTAACTCTAATATCTCTTTATGGATGAAACCCTAACCTTATATTCTAAGAATGCTCAAAAAAACCATAGCATCCCAAGAGTGATAAAATACAAAGAAGAATGATTAAGAGAGCAAGAAACTAGCACTCATCTTGCTACATCTCTAAACCCAAGATATATGAGATATAATCTCTCTAAGCATGAATGATTATGTTGACACCTAATCATTGGGATTGGGTGAACACTTGTAAATAATGTAAATAGTAAATAATGGAAAATGAAGAGTCACCACGAGGTGAAGCCCAATAGTCACTCCCTCATGTATATAACCATGAGTAATCTTAATGAATAAACACAATTCATTTGAGGAGTTACCTCTTGGCCTAACACGGTATGAGAGCCAGCCCCATTTTTGGCATCCCTTTCTGCCCTTGTAACTCCTTTCTGCGATCTTTTTTGCATTTTTTCATATATGTTAATTTCTGCCATTATCCCCTGTCCCAAATAACTCTGCATTCAAGACCGACTTCACTCTGCCAAGGGTGCTCCCCTTCTTCATCTTGTTGTGGTTGGTGCATTGAAGCAGGAGTCGTTGTGACTTTTTTGTGACTGCGCTTGGTGCCATTGTTATGGTTGGAGCATTGAAATGCGTCAAATTATGTGTGTCGGAGGTGTGGTATCAAGCTCAATTGAATCACAATGACGTCCAATATAATTTTGTTATATAAGCGATCTAAGTCTAGCCATTTGCTTGAAGCTTTGAAACATTTATTAGATAGATGTTGATGCATTGTCATTCAACAAAAATTTTGGTTCGTACTAAGCCTTGACATGTTCCTGTGCGTCGGTTGAAGCATTGATTAGTGATATTGTGTTGATCTTCCCCGATTATATATTATTGCATCCTCCATAAGCGTTATAATTTCATTGCCCATTGCGGATTATACCCCAATGTATACCACCATGCTCCGCCCATAGGACTCTCGACCCTCTCCGCCCATACCAACTACGTTAAAATGCATACAGCCCCTAAACCTCTCAGCGCTCCCATTTTTTTATTGTAATACCATTGAGAAGTCCATCTCCCACTACATCGAGCCTCACCTGCACAAATCCCTCTCCCAACTGCACAGTGGAAGTGGTTGAGCGCTCACCATTTCTGCAAGTTGCACCATACCAGAGCTTTCTCGTAACACTACACCATGCCACAACTTTCCACTGTGTTAATCGATTCCCCATATCCAGCTCACTGATATAGATGCACTCACCACTATCCTCCCACTCCAACTCCATTGAACTTTGTCGTTGCCATACACGGCCCCTCCTCCATACCTACCATACAAAACATACCATTAAATCCGCTCTAGTTTCCTTTGTAAATTAGCTCTAGTTTCCCTTGTAAATCCGCCCTCCCAAACATTGCTACCTTATTGCATTAGTTATAACATTTGTGTTTTATTAAGCCCGCATATCATAATCTTCCTCCCTCATATAAGCCCTTCCCCATATACTCCCTACTCCACATACTCCCTCTATCTCATAAATATTAGATTGCATTTTTTTTACACCAGAAGTGCATTTTTGCCACTAGAACTGCATTTTTTCTAGCAAAAGTATTTTTTTTACAGTACACAAATTTTAAAATTCATTCATTGATATCTATTGTGGAAGTGGTTCTCAGTAGGAAGGAAAACTATCCTGAGTGGTCTCAGAAGATCAAACGGACTCTCATTTTCAATGAGTTGTAGAAAGGAGTTTGTGTAGGAGAAGGAGATAATGAACCTGCAAAGCTTACCTTAAGCAAGGAAATCACCATTTGGGAAAACAAGAAAAATGAGGCCTATGCCTTGATTTCCGCATCTGTAAATGAAGATGTGAGCCGCCATATTTCACCATTTTCAAATGCTTTTGAAGCCTTACAGAAGTTGAAGGAACTCTATGACTCACACTCTGAGCTTGAAGTTGCCCAATTAATGATTAAATTGTTCAGCCTTGAATTACAAAATGATGATTCTCTTGCTCTAGCATCAGAAGTAAGACCTATTATGCATGATATCAAAGTCACTAATGTTGAACTAGACATTCCTCTGATATCTTTTGTCAAGGCACTTTATCCCACTTATTCAAATTACCTTGAGTCATTGCAAGCAAGTGGAAACCTCAAAGAGATTACCTTTGACTCCCTTGTGAAGAAATTCTCTAAGAGAGAGAAATATTTTGGGAAAAATATAGCTCCTCGGTCTTCTTAAGAAGTTGTGTGTCTTGCACATAGAGAGAATAATCATGCTCAAGATTCTTCCAGAGGAAGAGGAAGAAGAAATTTCAGAGGCATGGGGGCAGACACTTTCAAGGAGAAAAATCTGATCTCCATTGAATACATTGCAATAGAGATGGATCACATGATGCATCCACATCCAAGTTTCCTTGGGACAAAATTGAGCAAGAAAGAAATCAAGCCAAAGGTAAAATCAATGACAAAGAGAAAGGTGAAGCACCTAAATCCACTCACTATGTTGTGGCACATTGTAATATTGGAGTAAATGAAGACTTGTTTAATGCTTCACGTGCTTCTTGGAAAAATGGTTGGTTGCTTGATTCAGGAGAAACATTCCACATGAATTTTAGAAGAGATTTTTTTGAAGAAATTATTAACAATGTTGATGGAGCAGTATACCTTGCAGACAAATCAAAACTCAAGCCATCAGGGCTTGACACAATCAGGCTCAAATTGCCTGGTCTTCCAGACTTTCTTCTGCATGATGTTTTATATCTCCCAAAGCTGAGGAGAAACTTTTTGTCCTTGGTCCACATTTTCCAACAAGGGAAGTCCATTCATATGTTTGATGACAAGGTTGAGGTGAGAAAAGCATCAGATCACTCACTTGTCATGATGGGGATAGAAGAAGAAAGACTTATGAAGTTGCAAGGTACCTTTGCTTGTGCACAAAATTTCCCATACAGTTCTCATTATGATGAAGGTACACTTCCATCAAGTCTTTTATTGCATGATATATTTGGACACTTGAACTATGACAACCTTCACTTGTTGAAGAAAAATGGTGTTACTTGTTTGCCTACAATTCCTAGGAAACTTAAACAATGTGATGCTTGTATTCTAGGAAAGCATAGCAAACAGTCTTTTCATGATTCACATTTATTGATGACTACACCAAAATGTGTTGGGTTTATTTATTGAAGAAAAAATTTGACGCTTTTTAAACATTCAAGAACTTTCTTACATGGATTGAAAATGATGCACAATATCATATTGGCTTTATTCACACTGATAATGGAAACTAATACACTTCAAATGAATTTTAAAACTATCTCCGCCAGCATGGGATCAAACATCAAACAATTGTGCCTTATAATCCCCAACATAAGAGAGTAGTTGAAAGAATGATTAGGACAATCTTAAATATGGTACGTTCCATGATGTTTTTCAAGAATGTAAAATTGATGTTTTGGTTTGATGCAATTCTATGTGTTGTATATGTAAAGAATAGATTTCCATCTAATGCTATTAGAAACAAGACTCCTTATGAAATGTGGTATGGCCACCTTCCTTCAATAAAGCATCTCAGGGTCTTTGGTTCCACCTGTTATGCCTTGATACCAAATTTACATAGAAACAAACTCGGTGCAAGGAGTCGTAAGTGTATCTTCTTGGGGTATTCAAATACCTCCAAAGCATATCGTCTCTATGATGAAGTTAATAAAAAGTTTGTTGTATCTAGAGATGTAATCTTTCTTGAATCTTCCAAATCTGACAATGTTGTTGAGTAGAAACTTTATCGCTTAGATAGATTCGAACATGCAAAATCATTTCAAGAATTTGATAATCAGATTCCACATCTTGAAGGGGGGATTCCTATATTGGATCAATATGTGGAATCTTCTTCTGAAGCACTCTCTCCCCCACATGAAACTCCAACCACTGATGATACTTTGAGTGATGTGATTGACAAAATTGGGAGACTCAATCTTGATTCAGTCCCAACTCAGTCAAATGAGCAACCTAGACCATCTTAGAAAGGTCCCCCAAAGTGGCTAACAAAGACACTTTAAAGTGTTCATCCTGATGAGGTTGGAAAGACAGGAACAAGAAATTCAACCAGGCAAACTGGAGGTGATGTAGATGCTTCTGATTCACTTGTTGATATGGATGTTTCTTATGATTGTGAACTGAATTTATCTACAAATTTTGAACCAACTTCCTTCAAAGAATTTGCTTCTCATGATGGATGGAAAGAAGCGATGCAAAAGGAGTATGATGCCTTGATAAAGAATGGAACTTGGAAGCTAGTTGGTCCTCCATTGGGAACCAAATCAATTGGTTTCAAGTGGGTCTACAAGAACAAGTATAAAGATGATGGCTCATTGGAAAAGCACAAATCCAGGCGTGTGGCAAAATATTTTTCACATAAGGAAGGGGTCGAATATGAGGAGACTTTTCCCCTATAGCAAAATGGGCTACCATGCGGACACTCTTTGCCTTAGCAGCTCAGAACGGTCGGAAATTGCATCAAATGGATGTAAAAAATGCTTTCTTGAATGGAGATATGAAAGAAAATGTTTTTATGTCCTAGCCAAAAGGATTGTTGTGAAGGGACATGAACATAAAGTATGCAAACTTGTGAAATCCTTGTATGGCCTCAAGCAAGCACCACGAGCCTGGTATGAAAAGTTAATTGAGAATATTCTGAAACTCAACTTCAAACATTATGAGCTTGATGATGCAATTTTGTTTGTCAAGAAATTTGGAAAAACAGCTGTATACCTTGTGGTATATGTAGATGGTCTTTTGATAACAGGGAACAATGAGAGCTAAATTGCGTCCATAAAGAAGGAATTGAGGAAAGGTTTTGAAATGACTGACTTGGGCTATGTTCACTACTATCTTGGTATTGAAGTAACTCAACATCCGAAGTCTATATTCCTCTCTCAAAAGAAATACATTGGAGATATGTTGAACAGGTTTGGCATGGCCGAGTGCAATCCTCTAACTACTCCAATGGAACAAAAATTAAATCTAACATCCATTGAAGTGAAAGAATTTGAGGATGCAACAAAGTATACACAGCTTGTAGGAAGTCTCAACTACCTGACTACCACCAAAGCTAACATTTCATTTTTTTTTGGAATCCTCTCCAGGTTTATGCAAAATCATTGCAAGGGACATTGGTCTACTGCAAAAAGATTTCTAAAGTACTTTAAGGGAACCCAAGACTTTGGACTCAAGTATACATAGGTGGGCAACTTCAGCTTGATTGGATACTCTGATTCAGACTTCGATGGAGACAAATAAACTGGGGTATCTACTTCAAGTTATGTTATGAGTCTTATATCAGGAGTTGGCTCTTAGAGATCATGCAAACAATCAGTTCCATCATATTCCACAATAGAGGCAGAATATGTGGCAGTAGCTGAGGCAACAAAAGAAATTGTGTGGCTCAGGAAAATCCTGGAAGATTTGCAAGTAAAACAAGTACATTCAACTCCACTCATGATTGACAACACCTCTACAATAAATTTGGCCAAGAATCCAAAGTTCCATGATTAAAAGAAGCACATAAATACAAAATACCATCTGATTCGACATCATGTTGAGGCCAAGACAATCATCTACGACATCGTTCCACTAATGAGCAGATTGCAGACACCTTCATCAAAGCACCTGGAAGAGAAAAGTTTGAAAGATTGAGAACAATGCTTGGACTTACCAACATCCCTTCTAATTAAAGGGGGGATGTTGACACCTAATCATTAGCATTGGGTGAACACTTGTAAATAATTGTAAATAGTAAATAATGGAAAATGAAGAGTCATTGGGAGGTGAAGCCCAAGAGTTACTCCCTCATGTATATAACCATGAGTAATCTTAATGAATAAACACAATTCATTTGAGGAATTACCTCTTGGCCTGATAGATTATGATATCATGATCTTAAATGTCTTATACCCAATATCACACCCTAGCATCTCACATATGGCTATCTCCCAACAAAGATACCCTCTTTCCTCTTCATTACTTCTCCTAGGGTCTCTTAATTAACCATAACACCTTACTCTTATAATACAAGTATAAGGAAAAGAGTATATGATGATGATAAGAATGGTACATGTCATTCCTCTATTTATATAAGAGGTCAAGAGAGGCATACAAGATGTATGTAAGCCCACACATGTCAAACACTCTCCTTATAAATGACACATGTTAATCTTTAAGGTGATGACAATCCACAAGAAAGGATCCAAGGTAAAGGTGCTCCTCATCCAAGGTCCAATATTCCAACATTCCTCCTCCAAATACTCCAAGGATCTTATGTCTCTGCAAGTCAATGTGCCATCTTCAAGCCTACCCACCAATATTTCCACTCCCTAAACCTAGGTATTTTGAAGTCAAGTGTAAGCCTCCATGTAAGCATTTAAGCAACCCCATGATGTGTAGGGCTCAATGCATTCCTACAAAGTACCAAATGTTCTTACTTGAATGCAAAGGATCATATAAACAACCCACAAACAACCTCCCTCCATGTACTGACTACATGAAGAAGTAACGGAGTTCCATAGCTCTCCAATAGTCCAACAAATAATGTCAGTCAAACATTCATATGAGGTTAAGCAATCATTGAGCAAAGCACCTGCAATGTGCAAATTCATCATGGATCAATCCAAGGACTAATAATACACCATGTACCCCTCACCTCATGAAATAGCCCAAAGATATTGCGAACATTTTCAGACTAACCCCAAAATATAGTAAGAACAAGAGGACTTATCCCATGGGAATTAATCCTACATGTCATACCCAACTGCTAACCACCATTGATAACCTTCTTCCAGTTTGTGTTAATACATGTACTTTGTCATATCAAATTTATACATAAGGCAAGCAATCTACATTTATCAGTACTTTCCTTAGGATTGTTGTCATCATAGGATGGTGCCACATGTATGGTATGATCCATGAAGAGTGTTATGGATATTATGTTTCTATCAGCTTCATCAATCTATGTGATTATGATATAATCTAACTGATAAACAAAATAGTCTTTCTCACTAGAATCCAACGATAAAATTTTGGATGAGATTGTGATTTTTTGTTGTTTAGAATGCATTTTTTAACACATAAATGGATTCAACACCGTGAAAACCCCCAAGGAACTTGAACTTTGCAAAATTAAAAATCTTTATCGAATTTTGAACAAAAATTACACACACAAAAAACCATTTCGACTATTAGTTAGACTATGTTGAGAACCTAACATGCATCACTTAATATCATGGATAGATGGCATAACATTTTGTGTAAATTTCAAATCTGACACCAACCATTTTAATGATATCTCAAACAAACTACACATTACATGATCACATACATGCTACTGATGATCTCCTATCACCATGAATGAATTTGGAAATGTCTAATTGATTGCTCATGTTGTCAAAATAATCCTCTGAATGTCTCATAATGTAGCCTCTCCACTCCAAATGTATCAAGTTTTGCGTGTCACAAAGAAAAAAGCTAGTGACATTTTCATGGAATGTTCTGTAATATTAGGGTAAATTTATCTTAAGATGTATGAGGATTAAATTTTTTAAACCGTATAACTTTTCTCAAATTTCATAATTAAACATATATGTGTGTGTGTGTGCGCGCGCTTGAACTAGCAGAAAGTGATCCCTTCGAGTGGATCTGCCTAGTACAATATTTCGTGGATCTACCAGTCACTGATCCAGATCCACTCAAAGGGACCACTTCATGTCAACTCAACCAAAGAGCTTGACCCCAATAGTATTAAGAGAATTGAACATGTGACCCCTCAATAGCAAAGGTTGTTTAATGTTGGGGATGTTGATTTTTCATAGGAACTTCTTAACTTATAATTACTTATTATGATTTATTTCATTAAAATTTTCTTGCATTCAAATTCATCATAAATCAATTACACAGAAGATCTCAATAGTAGAAACAAAATGCCAATAATATCATACACAGACAGCCAAACAAGAGACGCAAGAGTTTACCCTAGGAAAACCCACATGGGGGAAAACCCCAACAACCTTTTCCTTAGAGAAATATTTAAGTTCAGTAGAGATACATCTAATCATATACAAGGTCAACCTGATCAACAATATAGCTAGGTCACACTCGCCCAACTTCCATTAGGTCAAGCCATAATGATGCCCAATTAACTCGGCTTACACTACTCTGGTAGGGTCGAATTTCGACCTTATTAATCTCTTATTAAAGCTTGGTTTTTCTACCTAGATAAACCCTGAAACTCTTCCACATATTTGCCTCAGATTCATCATTTATATTTCCTTGAATTCGTCCTTTTTCTTTTACTTTATTTATCATTTCTCGTTGCTTAGATGGTCCAAATTTCCTTTGTACAAATGATGATCAAATTTCCTTTTTTGGAGGAGGTCGAAGCCTCTATTTATACTTGTATAATAGGTTGAATGGGTGTGACCATAGGGGAAAGCCAACCTTATTTCTTGGAGAGTCGAATTTATACTTTGAAGGAAAATTTAGTATAATTTGAAAATTCAAATTTCCCTCTTTTTGAGGCCAACATGAAGAACATATCATATGTTAATCATTTCAAGGGCTAATCAAAAAAATTACATGAAGAACATTGTTTGGTCAATTTAGTGTGTCCTAAATTGCTATATAAATTTTCAATCCGGGAGTCGTAAACTGCTGAAGTGAAGTGCACTATATATGCAAGATAATCGTTTTCTTATTTCTTTTTCGTTTTTAGTTTTTGATTTGTTTTTGGATTTATATTCTTGTTGATTCCCTAATGTGCGATGGTAATTCTAATAATCAAGTGTGTATAAAAATATTCAAGGTAATGGTGGCCTTTAAAAATAATTTCCAAACTTCAAAGTGTTCTAAAGGTTTTCAAACTTACAATGATGAAATCAAGATGTGCCTAGATTCTAATTAAACAAAATAGTGAACTAGTGACTATGAAACCTAGTATCCTTGTTGTTGTAAAAAAAAAAGGAAAAGACTGAACTCAAAGCAATTCAAAAACTGTAAGCAAAGTAAACGAAATCATATCACATCAACTCATTTTTGACCCTTCACCATTCGACTCGCTCTGGCTATAGGAGGTAATCATACAAAAATTGAGTAATCTGATATCTAAATTGCATAAAATAAAACTAAGATTAAACTACACATTCATCCTACAATCCCTCACCATTCGACTCACTCTGGCTATAGGAGGTAACCGAGAATGATATGAGTAATCTAATCACTAACTTGCAAAAGTAAATAAACTACTATCAAACTATACATTCACACTCAATCCCTCACCATTAGACTCGCTCTAGCTATAGGAGGTAACTGAAGAATGATATGAATAGTCTAATATCTACCTTGCAGAAAAGTAAATGAACAAAGAAAAACTAAAGAAATAAACAGTGTTGGAATTAGAACTAAGAAAGCGAATCAGCAAAAGGACAAGATAATTCCATCATGTCAATAGTCATCGAAAAGCTATATGCATTGCTCGGGCTTTCTATTAGAACCTGAAATGAAAACACTGATCAGTTGACAATCAATTAAAAGCATAAAAGAAGCTATGGACAGCAAATAACGTAAATACCATGAGCAAGATAATATATACAGCAAACATCTATGGCATCAGAGCGTAAAATGAAGAAAAACATAAAACTATACAGCAACTACAGGACCTTGGTGTACAAGGGCCCTCTGCAACCTCGGTCAATCAGAAACCAATCACGGATTTGAACTCAAAATCAGTGTCTTCTCATTTATTGCAATGCAGTCATAAAATAAAAACTAAGTCTCGGCTCGATGGCTCGTAAAAACAGTCAAGATTACATATCATCAGCTAGCATATACGCATACGAAGATGCTTTATTTATAGCAGGAAATACATAACTAATTCCTAAGGTCTGCACTGGTAGACAGACACGTAAAAGACCATAATCAAAAATTTAGCAGCATGGTAGCCGTGGGAAGTAAATCCAAGGAGGGTGGTTTGTTGGATTCGGTTCACGGGCAGTCCCCAGGTGTTAGCACACCTCCTAAATCTCAGGATCCTGCCACGCAATCCTCCCCGTGATGAAAACAGAGTCTTGCCACCGCAAAACTCCTAGTGTTGACCACCGTTTGACCGGCTTTGACCGCGGTCTTCTATGGATGATTCGAACTAAGGGGACACATTCCATGCCCACATCATTTGTAGCTTACCCATGTGGTTGGGTTCTTCAGTAGACACCTGTAGCATAGAATTTAACAAAAAGGTTGCAGAAACTGATTCTGGCTGCGGAAAGTGACAAGATTCCGCAGCTGATTGAGCAAAAATCTAAATCAAACAGCAGTCACAAGACATAGTTAGGAAACCATTTATATGCTCATTTTAAACTAATATGCAATGATTTGATAGCTTGGAGGTTCAGGTAACTAGAGAAAAAGGCTAAAAAGGTATGTCGGGAAGATGTAAGTTTGGAACTCAACATACCCCCACTCTGAAGGTGTTGCATGTCCTCATGCAACCAAAATTTAGTCATCTCCTTTTAGTCTATGTATTCTGAAGCCTCTGCTAGTACATCTAGTCCTCTCCTCTTATTTCTTGGTGCTACCACCATCTGGGTTTCCTTATCAAACATCTGAACTTAAGATTGATTAATTCCCTGCTCAACTTCCTGCACTTCTTGTTTAGTTTCTTGTTCTTCTTCTGCCACATACCCATATGTAACATGGTATTATCATGAATAATTTTGTCCACTTTTCTTTGCTCTTTTAATGCCTTGTTTTCTTGTTTAATGTGCCTGTTTAAAACCTCCAATTCAAGCACTTCTTGTTTCAAAGATTGAACTTGTGCATCTTGTGTCATGTGAGGCATAATGGATGGTGTGCTCGGGCCTGAAGCTGTCTTATCTAAAGATTCGAGGTAATCATATACCTCTTGCTGTTTTGGATCGATTTCAGGTGTTTTCCTTGGGCTGGCTTCAAAGTCTTTTTGAGGAGGAGAATTGTCTTCTAGTTCTAGCCGAGAAGGGCTTACATCAACATCTGAAGGGCTGGCTTCAATATTTGGCAGAAGATGAGGTGGACTATGGCCATCTTGAGGTTTCTCAGGTGTTTCCCCACCCAAGTCAATGAAGTGAGGTCCTTTTACTTGTGTTCTCCTCCACTTTCCTTTGAGTCTGCTGCTTCTTCTTAAGTATTGTGGGCTAGTACTTTCTTCTTCCATAATTTGTTTCCCTTTTTCTTCCTTCTTAGCTGTGGAAGCTTGTTTTTGGAGATGCACTAGTCTCTCAGGTAACACTTGATAGTCTTCCTCTATAGATGGTTCTGGTGATTGGTAAACATCTTGTAAGTTCCTCTTTCCCTTCAATTTTCTCTGCTTTCTGTCCTTAGTTCTTTCCTCCTTTTCTTTTTGACCAATTTCTTTAGTTTTACCAATAGGAGAGTCTTGGATTATGGCACTTTTTCCTTTTCTCCTACTCCTTCTCGGTGCCTTTGCTGTACTGCTTCCCGGTGCTTCAAATTGCTCTTGAAAATAGTTTCTCACTAGAAACCGTTCCCAAGTATCTTTGTTTTTCTTCAACTGATCTTCAACTAGAATCCTCACGAGTCCATGATGATATAAATGAGGTTCTATGTCCCCTATTCTCTTTTTGACTATGGTGCTCATCTTTTTCAAACTCAACAGTAAGAAATAGGGTAGATTAAGAGTTTGTTTCTCTAAAAAGTTCATCAATAGCCTAGTATGATACATGTACATCGTCCCAAATCGGCCTTCACAAGTGATAAAATTTTGAATGATTAATAGTAAGCCAGTCCATTCTTATTTTAATGCATGAACAGGAATCCCTCTTGTAAATACAGTAATGTCCATACCTGGGTCACGCAATATAATTCTCCATTCCTGCTCGTCCAAACTTTTGTTTTTAAACCAACGCTCACCTTCCTGGGGAAAATTTGTAGCAGTTGCAATTGAGGCTTCAGTGACCGTGAACTTCAGGTCTCCAATCTCCACCACCTGGTCATTGAAATACCTTGCAAAGGCTTTCGTTACTTCTTTATTATGGCCTTTGGATTTATGAATGAAACGGAGCCATTTAGCTTTCTTCAGCAATTCTTTTGCCTAAGGGTACCCTTCTAAAAACTTAAGCCCTTCCGGCTCTGCCCTCAGTAACCGTCCCATCTTTTCCTTTGTTTAAAATTATCTTTGGAATTCAACTGCGTATGAGGGTTTTATCAGAGGTAAGACGGCTATGTTGCAAGGTTTGTGTAAGAACGATGGCCGAAAATGGAAGATGCATACGGGAATTGGGGTGTTTAAGAACTGTAAGCGGAAATAGAGGATGAGCAGCCGAGATAAAATGGAGACGTATGCTAACAAGGTGTAGCTTTAACACAAGTGAAATGGCGTCAGAATTTTGAATTGAACGGTTGCGTGAGAGACGTTACACGTTGATAAAATGACTACACAAAGTACGATGGAGAGGAGCCGTATTTACATAAGTCACATCTCATGAATACAAGTGGAGTGTGGAAGTGCAATCATCCATAAGTTGAACTCGAAAAATAATCATGAGACCGTTTAGGGAGTAAATGTATGTTTTATGGAGTAAGGTCGTGGAATGGTAGTGGAGCTATCGTAATAATCATTGCACATAGTGAGCTTTAAGGTTCAATAACTATGCAAAAGTGTGCCTTTAATTGCTATTTGAAAGAAATTTTTGCCCATACCTTGGAATCCTTGTCTTTGTTGTCCATTAGCCCTTACTCAATTGCTCCTTATTGATTTCTGTAGATGCTCCATGTACATGTCTTCATAGCATATGCTTAGTCATACCTGCATTTTCATTTTATTGTACTAACATCTTGACTGTAAATTTGAAAATCAGAGTGGTGGCTACGGAAACTGCTTCTGGCTGTGGAAACTGATTCCAGCTGCGGAAACTTGGCACAGCAACCACTTAGCTAAATAGAGATAGTTAGACAATAACTATCTGAATGGAAATGATCATGGGGGAAAAAAAATTTATTGATGAAATTAAATGGATGAGATGGAGTGAAATGAAGTGAGTGGAGTGAAAATGGAAATGAAATGAAGTGGGATGAAGTGAGTGGAGTGAGATGGAAATGAGAAAGAAAGAAAGATTTTTTTTTTTTTGGAAAATATAGAGTGTCAGGTGTCCCTGATTTTCACTATACATTTTCTGTATAAGACTGCCAATCAGAGATTGGTTTTCAGGCTTATACAAATTTATTTATTTATTTATTTATTTTAACAGAAAGGAACAAAGGCTAGGCTGGTGGGGAAGAAGAATTCTTCTTCACCAACCTTATTGCAGAATTTTCTTGAAACATTTTGACAAATCTTCTTTTGAGAGTGGCTTATGATAAATCTTTAATCTATGGCCATTCACAATAAGAGGAGTTTGAAATTCATCAATGGTCTTGATTCTTACCGCTCCATTGTTAAAGACTTTCTTGATCTCATATGGCCCAAGCCAATGAGTTTGAAATTTTTCTTTGAAGTCTTTAAACTTGGAATCAAATAGTAATGCCCAATCTCCCTCTTGAAACTTTTTCTCTTTGATATATCTGTCATGCCACTTAGCTCTTTGATGTTGAACTAGATCAGTTCTTAGAATTGCTTCTTGTCTAATCTCATCTAGTTCATTCAACTGCTCCATTCTGTGTTTTTGGGTTTCTGATAGGTCCATCCCCAACTGAACTTCCATCTTGAAAGTTTTAACTTGAATTTCAATGGGGAGCAGGACTTCTTTCCCATAAACAATTTCATAAGGAGAATGTCTTGTTGTATTCCTCCATGTAGTTCTTTAGGCCCATAAGGCTTCAGGAAGCCTTTCAGCCCAATCTCTTCTATGTAGATGAACAGTGTTGGTGATGATACTTTCAATGACTTTGTTTGTAGAGTCCACTTGCCCATTTGCTTGCGGATGGTAAGGAGTAGATTTCCTGTGCTTGATCTTGTATTCTTCCATTAGCTTCTCCATCATGTTAGATGTAAATTGACTTCCTTGATCTGTCACAATTTCTCTTGGGACACAAAAGTGAGTAAAATTATCCTCATAAAAAAAGTTAACAACTGAATTTTCAGTAGCAGAAAGTAACGCTTTGGCTTCTACCCATTTAGTGACATAATTAGTGCATACCAATATATACTTCTTTTGCTTAGATGGTGGATTAATGGGTCCAATGAAATCTAAAGCCCATTTTTCAAAGGGTTCAATGAGTTCCTGTGGTTGTAATGGCATTTCATTTGAAAGAGTTGGTTTCCCTACTCTTTGGCAGATGTCACACCTTTTGACATATTCTTTTGTCTCCTTGAAGAGGGAAGGCCAATAATATCCTAAAGAAAGGATTTTATAGGTCGTCCTTTTGTCAGCAAAGTGTCCACCGCATGGATCATCATGACATGCCTTGAAGATGTCAGGCATTTCATCTTCCCGAACACATCTTCTGATCACACAATCTGGCCCTGTTTTAAACAATTCGTTAGAAATCCATGAATATTTTGAACTCTCCTGAACAATTTTTCTTTTTTCACTAGGAAACAGATGTGGAGGCAGTTTCCATGTAACCAAATAGTTGGCAATATCTGCATACCAAGGAGTCTTAGTACTTACTGCAAACAAATATTCATCTGGAAACTTATCCTCTACAGGAGAATCTTTTTTAGTATTTTGGATCCTAGACAAGAAATTAGCTACTATATTTTGTTTTCCTGGTCTATATAACACAGTAATATTGAATTCTTGTAAAAGTAAGAATCATCTTGTAACTCTGCCATTAGTAACAGGTTTGTTCATTAGATATCTAATCGCAGAATGATCAGTATAGACAAAAGTTTCATAGCCTGTTATATATTGTCTAAACTTATTGATTGCATGAACAACAGCTAAAAACTCTTTCAGTCACAGTATAGTTCAACTCAGTGGGAGTCAAATTTTACTGGTATAGTAAATGGCATAAGGAACTAAATCCTTTTGACCCAACACAGCTCCTAGAGCTGTATATGAAGCATCTGTAGAAATATGGAAAGGAAGTTTCCAATTTGGCCCTCTCAAAATGGGTGCTTCAGATATTCTTGTTTTCAAAGTTTCAAATGTTGATTCACAATCAGGATCCCATTTGAATTCACAGTCTTTTGTAAGCAATTTGAAGAGTGGAGATGTTATTTTGGTGAATTTTTCTATAAATCTTCTATAATATCCAGTAAATCCCAAAAAACTTCTAACATCTTTTTGACAAGTTGGAATCGGCAACTTGGAGATGACTTCAACTTTTGATTTATCAACTTTAATTCCATCTCCTGAAATATGATGTCCTAAAACATTCCCTTTAGTAAACATCATAAAGCATTTTTCATGACTCAATGAAAGATTTGTTTCTTTACATCTGATAAGGAATTTTTCCAAATTCTCTAATGCCTCTTCAAATGAATCATCATAAACTATAAAATCATCCATATAGACCTCTACACAATCATGGATTAGATCAGAAAAGATTCCTAGTACTTCCCTTTGAAATGTTGTGGGTGCATTACATAATCCAAAAGGAAGCACTCGGTAAGAAAAAGTTCCCCATGGACAGGTGAATGTGGTCTTATCTTGATCTTCAGGTGCCACGTGAATCTGATTATAGCCACTAAAACCATCCAGAAATGAAAAGTACTTTTTGCCTGCTATAATATCTAATACCTGATCGATAAAGCATAAGGGAAAATGATCCTGTAAAGTCGCTTTATTCAATTCCCTATAATCAATGCATACCCTCCATTTACCATTCTTTTTAGGTATTATAACCAAAGGAGAAACCCATCGTCTATCTGAAATTGGATAAATGAAGTTTACATTGAGTAGTTTTTGGAGCTCTTCTTTCACTATCTCTCTAAGGTTTGGATTCATCCTTCTCTGAGGTTGTCTGATTGGTCTACTGTTTTCCTCGATGTAGATGTGATGAATGCAAGTCTTAGGGTCAATACCTTTCATGTCAGTATACTCCCATGCAAATGCAGTAGAATGTTTTTGCAAGATTTTGGTTAGCTCTTCCTGTTGTGCTCTTTCCAAGTTTTTGTTGATATTCAATGTTTTGCCTGGAAAAATCTTAGTGGTGGAACTACCAAACTCTTCCATAGAGTAAAGAGACATTTGTCTAGATGATAGATACTCAATGTCAGAATTTAACTGAAATTCTGTGTGGTCATATTCTGAAGAGGTTTCAAAGTTTTCTAATGTGTTCAGAATTTGACTATCTTCACTGATTTTAGAAATGGTAAACACTGGTTGTGTTGTGTCCTCATCATCGACCAATTCATTATCTCCTATTTCTGTAATTGTTTTTGCTGGAGGATACAGATTGAATTTCTTTGTCGAATTACCATCAGAAATATACATATCCCCTTATCTACAACTGATAAAAGCATCAGCTGTGGCTAGCCAAGGTCTTACTAAAATGAGTGGGTGCCCTCCTAGATTACTCTTGGGAGTTAAAATCATGAAATCTACTGGATATTCCCAAGAATCTAAGGAGACCGAAATGTCTTCTAATACACCATCTGGTTTGTTAATTGATCGATCTGCAAGTTGCGGTAAAGTAGGTGTAAAAAGAAGATTAGGAAGTTTTAGTTGTTCCATATTCTGTCTACTCATAATGTTGATAACAGCCCCTAAATCAATCAAAGTATTTGGAATTTCTACCCCATTGATATGTGTTTTGACAATTGGATTACTGGGATCTACATACTTTTGCATGGTAACTTTTCCCATCATGATATCTGCAATTTTTCCTACCAGGTGGATTCTTCTTGTATCTCTTGGTTTCCTTCCTGGTATTTTGAGACTCAACTCCTTTATTGTTTTAGCTAGAATAGGAATTTCTCTAATGGCTTGTAACAAGGCAATATTGATACAGACATTCTTTAATTCATCTAGAAAATCATAGTCAGGCAACAAGATTTGTTTTTCCACTCCTTTATCAATTTGTAATCTTTCAGGAAAAGGAGGTGTGGATAAAGATGCAGGTTGCTTGACTATAGTAGTTGTGGGGGTTGATTCTTTTTCTTTTTCTTCTTGAGTGCTTGGGTTTTGAAGAGATGCTCAGAACCTTTATTGGCTTTAAGAGATTCTTCCTCATAAATGCTTTGCTTTTAAGTATCTATAGAAGGCTTGTCTAAGACTCTACCAGATCTGAGTTGTACATCATTGAGAGGAACAATCATATAGGTAGGAAATTTCGTTGTCCTTCCTTCCTAGTAGCATTTTGAGGGTTTTTTTATTATTTGGATTTGGCAATAGGCTGGGAAGGTAATTGATTTGTCTTTTGTTGGAATGGAAGCAAGAGTTGGGAATTTGGATTCTGTTGAGAAGGTTGTTGTTGTGGAAATGGTAATGAAAGTTGTGGATTCTGATTTGGAGTTTGTGGAACTTATTGGTTTTGAAAAGATGGAGGATATTGATAAAATTGAGCAAATCTCCCATAAGGATTTTGCATACCTTGTACCCATGATTGAAATGGATTTTGAGGTTGGGACCAAAGTTGTTGCTAAGGATTCCAACTTGGTGGGGGTTGAAAGTTCGTGGGGTTATTAAACCCTTGATTTTGTTGCCCCTACCAAGGTCTCCTTGAAACAAAACAGAGAGACTCAATTGAATTTGGGTCTTGTTGAAAGACAGCTTTGAGCCCAGGAATTGAAGGACAATCCTTGGTCTCATGGCTTTCTGAGCAAATTGCGCATGTTTCTACAACTTTTGCATCCAAGGGGCATTCCCTTAGAGCATATTTCTTCCTACATTTTGGACAAAAGACGGCCAAAGCTTCAGCTTCTGCTTTCTGCTTGTTTTGTATATTAAGGGTGTCTAGTTGCTCAATAAGACTCCCTAAAATATCTGTTTTGAACTCATCAAGCATGTTTCCAATCTCAACCCTACTCACTGATCCAGTTGCAGATTTATTTTCTCTAATGAGAGAAGGATCTCTAGGCCCTTTTCCAGTTTTAGATTTTCCCCTTGAGAGATGGACACATAGCTCTGCTATATCATGAAGTGGAAGTTGAGATATATCTCCTTTCCCCATCATATTCAAAATATCTATCCATTCATCTCTAATGGATTTTAGTAGAAGGGCTTTCAAGGTTTCTTCATCTAGGTTACTCATTGTTTCTCTTTTGAGGTTATATTGAAATCTTTCAAGTAATCCTCCAAGTTTTCATCTTCTTTTTGTACCATTTTGAATACCTCGTCCTTATGATTG
>APFE031721586.1:76270-86976 GCA_000404065.3 Pinus taeda | reverse complement strand
GCTGCATCTAGTTCTCTAGTTGCACCACTGCATACTACACCATGCGGCTGTCCATGTCCATGATCTTATCCATCATAATGCTGCTCAAACTAATGTGCATCGTCATCATGCTGCTGCCCCTGCTAATGTATCATTGTGCTGCCCGTGCACATGATCTCATAGTGCTGCCCATCATGCTGCTGTCCATGCTTCATGTATTCGTTGCACGGCCCATCCACAATATATCATGCTGCTGCCTAAGACTGCGTTATATATATGTGCCCAGATCACATAACGTTCTTATCTCTATGCCACCGAAGTTTATATACCTAAGCAATATCACTTTATGAACACAGTATATAATCCCTGATGACTGCATTCCATTATATATATGACTGTCTACATACAACATATGTCTATGACTGTGCAGTGTGTACAACAGCGTATGTATATACTCTTGCGTTTCATACATCATTAATATGACTGCGTCCCATAATGAATATGACCTGTATCATGCTGCGTTCCATACAGCTGCTGTCTTTCCAATATATGACCGCGTTCTTATATGACAACTTTTATAATGAATATGACATATATACCTGCGTTCCATTATCTATCTACATACAACTGCTGTCCAATAGCATATATATTTGCGTTCCAACATCTAGTTGCTATCTATTTGCGTTCCAATATCTAGCTGCTGTCTAATAGCATATGTATTTGCGTTCCAATATCTAGTTGCTGTCCAATAGCATTTATATTTGTGTTCCAAGATCTGTCTGCATACAACTGCGTTCAATAGCTGCGGGTTTCATCTACCGTGGCTCCCTTCTACTGCAGCTTCATCATGAACAGTCTATACCCAACATATGAATGTAACCTTGAACACTTTCATTATTTGTGTGTAAGCATCTCCAGGACCATGACTGCGTTGTACTGCGGTTTCGTTTATATATACCCAACACATAGATTTTGTTGCATCTATATTGGCATCATGTTGGCTATATGATTTGCGTGCAAGTGTGCAGTGTATATCATCCTTTGTGAACAGTGCATATGATCCTCTTATGTACAGCGATACAAAGGCACCCATTGACTTCATTTAGGGCTGCTTAAAACAGCGAATTAGTAGGGCATCATCTTTGGGCCAGCATGTGTTTCTCTTGATGTCTCACTCCTTATCCAAAAACCCAAGACGTGGAGAGGAGGAGATCACTCAAGAGTTCTGTCCAAAATGCCATCAAATCCTCTTCTATTTATACTAAAACATATATGATGAATAAACACGACGTTTGGGCTTCTTGAACCTACGTAAGTGCTGGTCGGCTAGATAATAAAACCATAATCTAAATAAATTCATATCTCCATAAATACTTATCGGAATCGGATGATCTTTGGATCAATCCTACACCTCTCGATGAGAGGGTTCCAATAAAAATATTAGCTGCCAGAAATAAGCCGACCCACATGGAGTTTGGCCCTAGTTTCCAATTTAACAGATGCAAAACAAGAGTTTTTTGCCACCCTGATAGCCCTTAGCACACCCATAAAACATAAAAGGAGGTATCCCAAGCGAGGCCCCTTACACTTCAAAAGGAGGAAAAGCACTAGGATCAAACAAGGGAAGCCTCAACCTCCCTAAGCAATCCAAATTAGGATTTAATAATTTATCAGCCACCGAGAAGGAGAATTGGGATGTGGGAAAAGGAGAATTGAGGAAGTCACCTCCCTCAAAGCCAAGGTAAATCATCCTCAGAAACATGAAAGGAGGAAAACCACTAGGGTAGCTAAATTCAAGCAGTCACAAGAAGAAACTGCCATACTACAGGAAAGGACATAATTGATATAGGATAAGGAGACCTAGCTATAGGAAGGAACAAAAAAACTTCAAGAGGGAGAAGAATGTCCACAAGAACTCCAAGATCTTAATCCACAACCTGAACTTGGATCCTATTACATGTATATTGAAGCATGAAGGATTATATCTAAAATGTTTGTAATCCCCATCCTCTTTGAGCTAGAAAAGGAGAGAAGTCAAACTCACCAATGGATGCAGATTTCTAGGTCAAATAAATTTAAGGATGTAGGTCTCATGGAGGATAATATGAAGCCAATGGGTAAAAAAATGTTTGAATTTAGGTTAAAAGAATCAACCATGAGGGAGTAGTTGCAATTGGAAAACCAGAGGTTAAGAGAGAAACTACAGGAAAAGGATGCAGATCTTACCACCATGGCTAGCTTGTCCATAAATGCCATATAGTGTAGGAAGCCATCAAAATCATATGTTATCTTTCTCAAAGAGTAATGGATGAAATTCAAATGAAGACATTGGTGTAATATGGTTCTCTTCCATTTAAGGACTATAGGAGGTTCATTGAATTCTGCCAGCAAGTAAGCGTTGAAAATAGGTCCAAATTATCTAAATTCTACATGCACAATATGATCCTCAAAAACATGAACGTGTGGGACCCTAATTCAAGGTTGGGAGATGCACAACTAATGGCCCTAGCCTCTTTTCTCGTCCATGAGGAAATAAGGGCTAAGGAGGTGAAGAAGGTTATGGCCAGGGAAGCAAGTGAGCCCCTATATATCATAGCATAGTTAACAAGTACCAAGGCTATCATAAGCAACAATAGCATTATCTCTACAGACCTTAAATTGGTCGCTCTCTACCTAGAGAAACAAGAACAAGTTTTTCTCCATTTTCAAGACATATTTAGATTGCTAGGGACTGAGAGTTTGCAGTCCTGCCAAAGGAGATGGCATGCTTTGCCCCATAGTTTGCAGACTAGGGAGTACCACTCCACTGAAAGGTTGAGGAATTTCCTCGAGAGAATCACACTCTGAAAAATAATTGTTAAAAATTTAATATCAATTGGTTATGGATAAAGCTTAGTTTTCCTTGCTATTAGGTTTATAAGAGAGAAGAGATCAAGTAGAGGAACTAAGGGAGTGGGTAGCCATAGAGGAAAATGTAGGATTACATCCACAAGAGGACACACCATCTTAGGTTCCTTGGGATGTCAGAGAGGCCACAAAGGCCTTGCATGAGCTACATATCAATGAGTAAGTTGCTCAGAGGGTGAGAGACACCTTCAACAAGGGGGTGATGATTGGTCCCAACAATAGGTACATTATAAGGCCCATTTTTCTATTGTCCAATCTATAATTTCCTCTTTTATCACAGTAATTAACATCATTTTCACTATTATGTGCTTAATAGGGAGAATAAAGGATGTTTTTCATACTTTATGGCATAATGTGGTTAATGTGTAGGAAAAGAGCATTTTTTAAGGCATTTACTATGCAGAGGCACATTAGAGGAAGCTAGAGGAGATGTAGGTGTTGGAAACAATTCTAATACTGAGAGGGGATGTAAATTAGTATTAAGGCTAATTTAAAATTTTATACCAATTTATTTTTTCATTCAAACTTGGAAACCATCCAGATAACCATTAGCAACGTATCATGCAACAACAATATGAAATCAACACATAAACACACGCCATGAGTAGTCTACACATTGGAGACAGAGGTTTAACATGGAAACCCTTCGGGGAGAAAAACCACCAAAGCTTGTTTTGGTATTGATGTAAAATTAAGAGCACCTACTCCATTACATCAATATGTTTGTGAGACATCACTCACAAGAAGAACCAACTCCCTTTGATTGTTTTCTAGCACCCACTAGCAAGAAGCACCAACCCCCTCCTTTTGTAGACACTTGATCAACTTATCAGAAGCACCAACTTCACATATTTGTTGTAAGCACCAACTTGTAGATTCTTCGGTTTATGAAAGCACCAACTTGCAGAGGCACCATCCTCCAATATTTCTTCAAACAACCACTAATATAGAAGCACCAAATCCCTGTATGCAGTCTCCAACCCACACTCAATAAGGAACCAATGTTCACTATAGATGGAAGCCACTCTACCTGATATCATATATGTTCTTATCCACTTGGCCCTCTATTCCCTTTAGCATTTTTTCCTCTGTTCTTCTCAACAAAAATCACTCATATACAATCTACAAAGAACTTTGTCCTTTGCTCACTTTGCAACAACACACTGTACTCATCCCTATGCTCTCAACAATATACACTCAACTCTCAACCCTCTTCTATTGCTCAAGAAATTTCAACCTATTTCCTATGCATAGGCACTCTTGACCTCTTCTTTGTCACACATTCTCACTCAACTTCTTCTTAGTAGCCTTCACATAGATATTTATGCTCTTGACTCTCTTATTCAGTGTAGGAACACTTTGCCTCTCCTAAAAAGTGCACTCACACACAAAAATCTCCACTCAACGCAATCAACTATGTTACATTCCAACCAATTTCTCAATTCCAATCCTAAGTTTTGTTCCTCTGTTGCACATTGGTCGATGTTGTCTTTGCTACCATCCACACTACCCGAGAGCAACTCTTAACATGGCTCTCCATTCAGTTGTTGCATCAAATCCCTTGAGCACTACAGATGCATTACACATAATAATGGGCACATGTGTATTTCTCTATATTGAGAATTAATTCTCAGTCAATACGCACACTACAACAAGGCTCCCCATGCTAATTAATTTCCCACATAATTCATATTGTACTTCTGGAATGGCTTCTCTAATATTTGTTTGATCTTCATTCAGTTCCATGAAGCATGAAAGAAAGACCAAGTATAATTGCTCTAGAGTCAACTTCCACCTCTATAAATCATGGTCCTCTTTGTCTTAGTCATCTGCCTTCAACATTGACCATTGAACCCATTGCAACATCTATGCAATCGTGGTCTTTCCTGTATTGAATTAGCCATTGAATTCCGTTCTTAATTCACAATTATTGACTCATTCAAGCCCATTAACCAACCTATAGAGGTCCTCTAAATATGGCACAAGCACTAAGCTTAGCCCAAGGTGCGAAAGTGCTTCCAAATATAACTTTGTGACCCTTTTTTATTAGAGCCCCTTTTATGCTAGTTCTTTGTCTCTTATGCACCATGGGACCATTTCCTCCGACTATTAACTAATCCCATAGGCTCTAAGCCACTCTATGCATTTCATAGGCTAAATTCCCTTTATTACTAGCTCCACGTCACTGATCTCATTTATACGCAAAACAACCAAGGCCTAGCACTAAGACCAAAGATCCCAAGCCCAACGCTTTTATCCATTCTCTTTTAAATCCTCCAAGTTCATCTTAGCGGTCTTAGTTGTCCCATGGCATTCACCCTGCGCTTTCACTAGCCAATCAAAAGCCTCGCTTGAATTAGCTATCTAACTTATGTGTACCAACTCTATCCTCCCAGCCAAAACTCTATGTGCCCATTTATATTTCTTCTAGGATGAATCTTGCAGGCTTACATGTTCCATGGGGTCTTCCTGATGCATCTACCATTGGTCTGGGCTCTAACGTGACCACATCTTCTTAATACCCGATCAGCCCAATGGTTCCTCTATGCACACCACTTAAACCTTTGGGGCCCTAACCTATGAGATGATGTCATTGTGATGTCATGAGTGCCATATGGCACCTCCTAATTGGTAACACATGTCACCCATATTTGGCCCATTAGGCCACCCAAAACTATTGAATATTCCTACCACGTGTCCCCCATACATCCACACAATGCTGACATCATCTGCCACCATCATCTCTTGAGGGCTAATTAATGATGCCATGTGTCTTGTAATAGATGAGAGAGAAAGGGTCCCCGAGACCTTGTTTTTTTGCGAAATTCCTTTATAAATCAATAACCACCAGGCTCAAGAATCCAACCATGACACCACTTCATTATGGTTTGCGGTATTAGGGGGAGTGGTCTCGAAATGGTTCTTTGTTGTTGATATGCACGATCAGTGGTTTTGGAAACCACTTCCCAACACCTCGAGGCCTACCCAGACTCCCATCTATAGTGTTGTTAAAATGTTTCTGCGTGGCCTGATGCCTATCTCCTAATGCTTCCATTTTGTTCCCCCTTTCTATACCTCTAGGATTTCTTTTCCGAACTCACCCTCAGTGGGCTATGTTGTCATAGCGGGGACCTCCTAGTGCCTTTATCATTGGTTTTCGCTGCCAACCCTACTGCCATCGTCATCTCACTCAACAATCATTGGTTGTTGCTTTGCCTATGTGCCCCGACGTCCATCGCTTGACACTTTCGCTTTGTGTGCCATAACTCTATCATAGGGGTAAATCCGCCAGGCTAGGCTATCAGGTGGTATCTTCCTGCAACTAATGAAAAAGGCTTTTGCTACTCTTTCATATCCACATCTACCCGACGCTTTAGTCCTGACCTTCTACTTTGTGTGCTTAATAATTTTTTTTGGAAAACTCTGGATTGCATGTTAAGTGGGTCCTCCACTGGCTAATGAGAATTGTCTCTGTTGCTGCATGTCTGGCCACATCAACCTAGTCCTCCTTTACTAGCTTTTCTAAAGGACTTCGCCAAGTTTGGCTGACTACTAGACTTGGTCACCACTTTGACCCAAGGCCGCATTTAACTCTGCCATCCAACTTTGGGGCACCTCAAGTTTGACTGGCTTTATCTCTCAAAATAAGAGGCCAATTTTAGACATCCGCATATCGTTAGAAATATATTTCTAAGCTCTATCCAACTAATCCATCTCCAAGAGTATTTGAGATGATATCTTGAGGCAGAATCTACTCCAAATTCTGGGGATCCCAACCATGATAGTCATCATTTTATCGCTTCTCCAATAAGCCTACATTTATGGTGATTCTCTATAAAATACTGCAATAACCATGGGACTCCCCTTAAGGTTGACACATCAAGCACACAATGCTAGAATTTTAGAGTCCAATTTCCATCACAACTAGGCTAGCAGACATCAAATCCAACATATGCTACCACAACAATCCCTACTAGTCTAGTTGACATTAGTGCCAACGTTCTTGCCAACTGTTAGACAATGCTAACTACCCAACACATCTCCTAGAATGATTTGTGACATCAATTCCAACACACTTGGTACCATTAGCGATCCAGGAAATGCCAATTCTCCAACAATCTCCCCCTTTGGCATTGATGGAAACACCTCATCACTTCTCCAGTTTGATGGACAATCCTCATGTTTCTCTCCCAATTCTCCTGGACAAAGCTACCAATGGATTTCCCTCCTTTGCATGGGCCATAAAAAATTCTCCAATAATCTTCTCTCCCCCATGGATTTATCTCCTCTGCATGGGCTACAATCTTATTTTTCTACCCCATGCAATCATTGATTGTTAATGACAGAGGGTCTCATTGTTGATGTTCATTATACTTTTCAAACTTCTCTTCAAGGGATGATAGTTGTTTCTTCTATATAAACTAGACATATGTGATATTATCCCCTTGAACATATTCTTCCTCCTCCTTGATAATCCTCTAGTTTTGGACACCTTATGGCCATTGGTTGTATACTCTTTCTACTAATGCATCTTTTGTACCAATTAAAATTGCTCATGGTATTGTTATTGTTGCAAAAACTAATCATTAGTGATGCATTTCGGATTTCTCTTCATAGTTGTTGTTGCTTTATCCTCTATGCTCACTTCTCCTAAGAATTTACATTAACCAACTCTACTCCCCTTGAGATCATACCTCTTCAAAAATGGATTGCTTCTTAGCTTTCATTTTCTGAGAAATATTTATTCCTAAGATTGAATATGATCATTGCCTACTACCATTACTAAATAAGCTCCCCATGAGCCAATTCTCTCTGATATCTTTGCATATGTGTAGGGACCGATCTTGTGGACTTGACTTAACTATGGGCCTCTTTTCATTCCACACTTCAGTTGGAGCTCATCTTCTTTTCACAACATTAAATGTTGTTTTGTACTCCCCCTGAAACCTTGTTGGCTACTCTATCCTTTCCCTTGCAATGATAATACGTAAAACAAACAAATCCATTACTGTAATCAACAAGGGGACTCAGTCATACTTCTAATCACTCAGATGCATGTCTTTTTTACCCTTTCCTAGTTTCCTGCATCTAACTTACTCAACCTCTCTTGAGGACAATCTCTTCCTTTAGTGAAGAGAAATAAAGGATTTAGTTCCACGGAGTAGATTGTCCTATTCCTTCTTCCAAACATTCAATGGCTGAGTCCTAATAGAGGAATTACCTTCTAGCTTCTCCCTTTCCCATGTTTCGACTTTCTCTTGGTTTCATGTGGTTGGAGGGAAATTCTCCTCTTGTCCCTCTTTGTTCACCCAAGTCATCTTGCTTCTTTTTTGCTTTGTTTCCAAGGATGGATTTATTGGGATATTTTTGCTATTTGTTTCTGGAAGCTTGTGCCCATTACAGCTAGAACCTAGAAGGGATTTTACCACAAGAATCTGAGACTCATCCCTCTAAAGTTTTCTTGAATTTTCTTCAAAGAAGAGTCAACTCCTTAATGATTTCTCCTTCTATTGTTCAACATGCCCTCTTTACATATAAAATTAAAGATACACTTGGCTTCTTCTGCTCTTGTATTTCCTTTCATCCTTAATAGCCAACTTGGTTCATTTCATTACATCATATGGGATGTATGCCTATACTTATCATGTTTGCAGCCTACTATTTTGTGCCCACAATTGTCACAATTGTAGCATTTGACATAACACAGGAATGGGGTAGAGGAATTATTATTCTTGATAACATTCTTTTCAAATCTCCCATTATAGCCAACATGCTTACTCCTAGCAACTTTATGCCTTCTTGGGTTGTTTCTACCCAACATATCTTGTTTTATTGCATTCCATCTACATTTGGTTTTATGTCCAAAATATTTGCAAGAAAACAAATATCCATAAAAATGTTTTTGGGGACTGAATATACCTTTTCTCTGAGGGATTTTTCCTTAGGGGGAAAGGACCTTTGATGTTTCTTCATGTGCCTTCCATGCCAGTTAGTATTATTGTCTTGCATTCTTCCTTGTTGTCCCTTACCATTCTATTGCTTCCTTTTCTTCTCTTGATTTTTTTTTTCCAACAACTTCTTTTCCTTTATTGATGTTGGACTTCATCTTTACCATGGCTTGGTTATTTAATCCTTCAAGATTTTCCTTTTCGAGGTTTGAAACTTCATTTAATCCTAAACCAACCTTAATGAAGAGAGGTATTTTCCTACTAAAAATGTAATTCAAAATCTTGGACCCCTTTCTAATCTTTTGGCATTGAGACAACTGATGGTTAACCTCTTTTAAATCATGTCTCAATGAGACCACTTCAGCTTGTAGTCTCTCACAAAGGGGTTCCTTATCATTTTTTTGTCTGGTCAACATCCCATTAAGTCTTCTAGCCTCTTCTTGTTGAGCATTAAGATTAACTATTGTTTTTCTCAACTTCTTGTTCTCAAGCTCCTAATCATGCAAGTACACCTTTTGCTTGAGATTTTCCTCTACTAGGTCTATGATCTCCTTTAGAGTAGAAATCAACTTCTTTCTAAGGTATATCCTTTCATTCAAATCCTTTTCTTTGTTGTAAAAGGTACTAGTTAAACTACCATAGAGATCTAAACTCCTCTCTGTCTCTGGGATATTCAATGGATCTAAGAAGAATTCCATCTTCATCAGTACAAGGAATGCTCTTATTATCCGTTATATGAGAACATTGATAAGATCTCTCTCCTATTTCTTCATCAAGTGTTCCTTTTGTTAGGTTCCTATACCAATAGGAGTCATAATTTTGAATGACTAAGGTTAAACCTTGTAATATTGTACATACCTTTGCTTTATGCAAATGTTTTCCATATTAAAAAAATTTAAAAATGTAAAAAGGGTATGTCCTAAAAGAAAAATCAAAGGACAAAAATAATGAGAAAAGGTCAAAAAATGAAGGTATATGAACCCCAAAAAAAAAGGAGAACATGAAAGACTTACCTTCCCTCATCCTCCAATGATTCAACATCAGAAGCATCAATCTTAGATGAGTCTCTATTTCTTATTTCGTCAAGTGATCCGTGGTATGGAGATATACTGGTCTATCTCCAGACCCAAGCTTTCCAGCCAAATAACTCTCCCTCTGAACAATGACATACCTGATACCAAGCCAAATATTATCTGATCATTGGTGATACGCTTTATCATCATGGTGTCGATACGATTTTATGTAGGTGCCTCATTCATGAGGAAGTTGAGAAAGCTTTGAATGAATGTCATTCAGGTGCTTGTGGTGGACACTTATCTAGGTATGCTACCACGCAGAGAATTGTCCGTGCTAGTTACTTCTGGCTAACCATATTCAAAGATTGCATTATTGCTATCAAAAGCTATCATGCATGCCAGATATATGATTGAAAAACTAGATTACCACCTACACCATTGCATCTAGTCATCGCTATTGGCCTTTTCACCAAATGGGGCATTGACTTTATGACATGTAACCCCACCTTGGCTGGGGGGCATGGGTATATCATAGTCACCATTGAAATTTTTACCGAATGGGCTGAGGCAATGCCAATATTAAACAACAATGGCGAAATGACTATATTTGTCTTATACCATGTGGTTGCCAGGTTTGGTGTACCACAAGCCATAGTTACAGATCATGGATCACATTTTCGCAATCACATGTTGGGTCCCTATAATACTAGTGATTACCCCATTACTATTGTATTTATACCCCTTATTAATATTGTTATGCCCCTATTGCCCCCATATTGTTATTACTGTGCCCCATAGAATCCCTCTATTGTTATTTTTGTGGCTTTATATTATTATTGTTAGGTCGGTTGGGTTA
>APFE031721586.1:28072-73644 GCA_000404065.3 Pinus taeda | reverse complement strand
TGAGAAGGAACTGGTAATGGAGTGTACAAGCCTAGTTTTCTATTGATGGGCTTGCTTTTAGCACACATAGTACACCCTCTTACATATCTAGAAATTGTCTCATTAATTTTTGGCCAATAACAAAATCTTTGCAGCTGTGAAACTGTTTTACTTACTCCAAAGTGACCTGATATCATAGAAGTGTGTGCTTCTTTAATTATCTTTGCTCTCTCAACTTGTGGAATGCATAACTTCCCACAATAGTATAAGAGACGGTCCTTTACATGACAATCCAATTCTTCTACTCTTTTGCCTTGACTTAAAGTTGCATATACATCTTTGAAATCTATATCTTGAGCATATTGTTCAATGTAACTCTCATGTAACATAGAATTATGCTTAAGTATAGTAGATGCATGTATAATGGGTCTAGATAACATGTCTACAACTTTATTTTGTATGCCCTTTTTATATCTGATGACTAAATGAAACTGTTATAGAAAACCCATCCACCTATAATGTCTTGATTGCTGCAACTTAGTTTGGGAGTATAAATATTGAAGTGGTTGATGATCAGTATGTATTACTGTCTCTTTGCCCATTAAGTAATGTTTCCACCTTTTCACACTCTGAACTAATGCATACAATTCTTTATCATATGTAGGATAGTTAACTATTGTAGGATTAAAAGTCTCAGAATGATAAAATATGGGTTTACCATGTTGTTTCAACACTGCTCCCATGGCATAGTCACTGGCATCTGTTTGGATCTCAAATGGTCTTTGAAGATCAAGTAGTGTAGTACAGGTGTTGTACTAATATTTTCTTTCAAGGTGTCAAAGGATTTCTAATGTTTGCCTCCCCACTGAAACACCTTGTTCAATCCTGTTAAAGCATGTAAGGGAGCTGCAATTGAGGAAAAGTTAGAAATGAACTTCCTCCAATACTGTGCTGCTCCTAAGAAGCTTCTCACTTCTGTAGAAGACTTGGGTTTAGGCTAGTTTACAATGACTATCACTTTAGAGGGATCTATCTTCAATTCACCACCCCCTACTATATGATCCAAATAATTTAGAGATGTTTTGCCAAATTCACGTTTTGAGAGTTTAACATGAAGTTTTTCTCTTTTCAAAACATCTAGTGTCTGCTTAACATGCTTTAAGTGTTCTTCCCATGTTTTACTAAAAATCAGAATGTCATCCAGAAACACAATAACAAAATCATCAAGAAAAGGTCTAAGTACATCATTCATTAATCTCATGAAAGTAGTAGGAGCATTAGTTAAGCCAAAAGGCATAACTAGCCACTCATACAATCCCTGCTTTGCTTTGAAAGCAGTCTTCCATGCATCTTGTTCTGCAACTCTGGTCTGATGGTATCCACTGTGCAAATCTAGCTTGGTGAAATAAACAACTTCTTTCAATTGATCTAAAAGATCATCTATGTGAGGAAGGGGATAACAATTTTTTATTATTATCTTATTGAGTGCTCGGTAATCAATGCACATTCTCCACAAGCCATCTTTCTTTCTGACCAAAATGATTGGTGACCCACATGGTGATGTGCTTGGCCTGATGAACCCTTTCTCGAGCAACTCCTACACCTGCTTCTTGATTTCATCATCCTCTAAAGCAGACAACTTCTACATTCCAATGTTAGGCAAAGGAGCATCTTGCTACAAAATAATATCATTTACTATTTCCTTTTTGGGTGGCAGACCTTTAGGTTCTTGAAACAAGATATCATACTCTAAAACAACCTTTTCTAAATCAGCTTGTTGTTTAGCATTACAACCCTCAAATACATTGGTTTTATCAGGTTTCTTTTTCTTTAGAACCATCAGTAAGAATTGTTTGCATGAATTTATCATTCTTTTCATCTGCCCTCAGCTTATGAGAGTATAATTATTCTTGAGCTTATGAGCTCTTACAAAGTATTCGATTCCATCTTTGACAAGTAGATACTTGTTCTCAACTCTATAGAAAATAGTTTTCCTATCATACAAGTAAGGACTTCCTAAAACAATTCCACATATATCCAAAGGAATTATGTCTAACTCAACCTCATCTACAAATGCTGACCCAAAAGACAACTTAAGTTTGCACTATCTAGTCACTTGTAGTTGTGCTTTATCATTCAACCATCCTAATGGGTATGGTTTCTTGTGAGGTGTAGTTGATAATCCCAATTTCTTTACAATTGCTTTAGAAATTCAATTTACTTGTGAGCCACTATCAAACAAAGTATCAATCTTTTGATGTTTGGAAATAACTCGAATATGGAAAAGCTCATGTCTTTTTCTCTCATTTTCTTCATCAGTAATAAACTGTACATAATTACTAGTAGATGCTTCAGAATTCTTACTTTTTATACCTTTGGCTACAATGGTTGTTTCATCTCCCGAGTCTAACCCCAAATCTTTCTGAATAGTTGCAACAGTCTTCTTCTTCTTTCCCTCAAACTTCTTAGGTCTCAGCTCTGGATGTAGAATCCAACAATGCTCATCATCATGCCCATCCTTTTTATAGTGAGTGCATGAAGCCTAGCTTTTCTGTGCAGTGTTAGCCTTCCTTGCTTTCCACTTCTGCTTTCTTTTCTCCTTTCTCTTGCTTGCAGTGGTTTGGGATGGTCCATCAACTTCTGGATTTCCATTCTTTCCTCTAGCTTCTAGATGAGTAGCTTATACAGATACCTCATCTATACTAGTGGGGTTGAACATGAGGATGGTATATCTCATGTAGCTATGTAGACCACCAATGTACTTCAATAGAGTCTCTAGTGAGTCTAATGATATTCCTAGAATCAATGCTCTCTTTCTAAATTCTTAAGTGTACCCTTGCACACTTTTCCCTTTCAACTTTCGAAGAGTTTGCCAACTCACCGTGGCTTGTTACATGTAAGCCAATGGATAGAACTGATTTTTGATCGTAGAAACAAATTCACTCCAGACAGAGATAGTCTTACCATGTCTTTTCAGGTTAGCTTGGGTTCTGCCTTCCCACTAAACCAAGGCAATGCCTCCTAGGCGTAGGCTTTCCAGCTGAATCTTGCTCTTGTCTGGGTCGATGTTTTGCACTCTACAATACACATCAATTTGTCTAATCCAATTGTCCAACTTTTCTGCATTTAACTCTCCATCATATATAGGCAAATCAAATTTAACATCTAGCTTGATCAAAGATGCTTTCTTGTTATGTACAGGGCTACTAGGAGGTGTGAGAAAGATTTCCTCTTTCCCTTTTCCTTTTTAGTGGTCATGGAAATGTGATTCATCTTCTCCTTTGTCTTGTTTAGAGCCTAATGAATCTTCATCCTTGTGTTTTCTAAAGTCCTTATACATTTCTTCTACCATGGACTTTATGGCTAGGAAACTTTCTATGAATTGAGGGTCTGGACCCATAGGACCTTCCTCTAACATTGTGTTCCCAGGATAGACACTCCCAATTTCAAGATTAGTTTTGAACAACTCTCCTTGTCCTAATTTGAGCTTTGATCTAGTGAGCATTCACATCTAAACCAACACATGTTTGTCTAACCTTAACAGCCTAAAGCTCTGATACCACTTGATCTGAAAATCACCCTTTGAGTGATCTCAATTTAAGAATTATTGAATGAAGGTATTATAGATTCATGTGCTGGTGTGTGTCCATGTTATTTTAGGTAATGGATCGATCAGATTGCAAAATATACAGACATTGGAAAATAGAAAACAGCAAGAGAAACACAGTAAGCAAATACAAGAACACAACAATTAATGAGTTCACCCTATCCTCCAGGGCTACATCTCCTGTCCAGCTTTCAGTGGTAGCCTTCTTTTATTGTGTCTTTAAGCAGAGAATTACAATGAGGATCTCAATTTGAGTCTTCTGAAATAGAATTGCTTGGCAGGGTGGTCCTTGGACTCTCCAAACCACTAGAGTGCACAAACTCTTTTGCTTACTAGCTCTTGACCTTTCTGGTCTTTAGTGGGAGGAGCCCAAGGTGGTGCTTAGTTCTTGAAAGATCCTCTCAAGGATGGCTTGAACCTCTCAAGCTCTCTGGTGCTCAACACTGCCTTTGGTCAGCTTGGCCCTTTGTCTTTCTGCTTTTTGCTTCACTGTCTTTTCTTTTCTATGTCTTCATCTTCTTCTCTCTAGTTTTTTTCTCTCGGTGTCCTCTCTCTGTATCCTTTTCTGTTCTCTGTTCATGGCTTTAGAGCCAATTGATCTCATGACTATTCGATTCCTCTTCTTCCTCCATCGGGTCACCTAATGCTATTCGCTTGGAGTTCCTTGTCTTAGCGTCATCATCAACGGCTCACAGGGAGTGGCCACTTGTCCTCTCGTGAACTGCGACAGCTTTTCCTCATCGGTTCAGTTCTTCGGTTACGTCGGGAAATGACTCATCCACCACCTCAAGAGTCAAATCATACCTCAAATCTTCATAGATCGCGGCTTAGTCCCTTGTCAAATCCAGTTCTTTCATCGGACTCGTTCTAAGCCGTTAGATCTGGAGCCCCCAGATCTGATGTCATTCGCTCATTTCGTGCGATTGACTTCCTCGACCGTTAGCATGCGATGAGCGGCAGTTTTCTCTCTCCTTCGCCTACCATGCATCGGGCACTGAATGGAATCGCTAGGTTTCAGCCAAATCCTCTTACCGCCCAAGGGTGCCCTTGATATATATCGCCATTTTTTTGGAGCGCGGGTCCCGCCTTTAGCCTTTTGTGCTTTTCCTCCACAGTTTTCCCGGCTTCCATGCGATCGAGTGCTTCGGGGCCTTTCCATTTTGAGGGGTTTTGCCCAATGCTAATCGTGCATTAGAAACTGGCTCGTTTTCTCGGTGTGAGCTTACCAGGTGCCATTTTCACCTCCTACACAGTCTCTATGGGCCTTGGTCAGCGCGTTTTAATCGAGGTCCTCATTATTCCACGCTAGCTACCAACTGCCACTATTCAAAGGTTTTTCTAGTCGCTCTGTGCTCTTGAATTCGAAGTTTGTCCCAATCTGATACAGTCATGGTACTTTGATTATTCTTCATGGATCCAATTCGGATCAACCATTTACTTCCATTCTGGAGTCAACTGTGACTTCTACAAATCATGGTCCTCTCTGTCTCAGTATCTTGCCTTTGACAGTGACCATTGAACCCATTGAAACATTTGTGCAATCATGGTCCTTGCTATCTTGAATCAGCCATTTACTTCCATTCTCAATTCATAGCTACCGACCTATTCAAACCTATTAACCAAACTATAGAGGTCCTTCAAATATGGCACAAGTGCCAATCTTGGCCCAAGGCACCAAAGTGCTTCCAAATATAAATATGCGGCCATTTTTTTATTAGATCCCCTCTCGTGATGGCACTTAGCCTCTTGCCCAAGATAGGACCACTACCTATGACCACTGGCTATGCCTATAGGCTCTAAGCTTATTTATTCCCTTTGTGGGATAAATTCCCTTTGTTACTAGCTTCCTGCCATTGGTCTCATTTCTATGCGAAATGAACATCTAGCGCTATGGTGAGAGATCCCAAGGCTGATGATTTTATCCCTTCTCTTTGAAATCCTCTGGATCCTCTTAGCAGGATTAGCTATCCCATGGGGTCCACCTAGCACTTTCATTGGCCAATCAAATCCCAACCTAGATGAGATGTCTAACAGACATGTCCTAACCCTATCCTCCTGGTCAAAATTTTGTGCACCTATTTATATTTCCTTCATGATGAGCCTTGCAAGCTTACACATCCCATAGGGTCTGTCCAAAGTGTCTACCATTCGCTCGTGCTTTGACATGGCCATGTCTACCTAATTCCTAGTCATCATGCTGCTTCCTTTGTGCACATTGCTCAAACCTTCTAAGCCCTAACCTATGGGATGACATATGTGACACCCTCCTCACACATCTACCCAAGAAACTAACTATTCATGGTAAATATGTGACAAGATGACACTATGACAAGAGTCAACCTCCAAGGTAACCTTAAGGAAATGGAGTCGACAAAACAAGACCTTACAGAGCTCCCTCAGGTGCTTTAGGACCCCCGGGAGCTAATCCACCACTCCAAGTGCCCATCCCCTGAGTTAAGCTATAATTTCAATAAAATAAACCCAAAGTCTCTCCCATGACAAGGAATGTGTGTGACTGGAACCCTATAATGACTCCCACAATGCCTGCAAGGGAGAGATTGTAGTTTTTTTCAGTCAGTTCTATGCTAGAGACTGCGAGATTTAAGCCACGTTTTCAGAGCTAGTATCCAAACCAATGCCTAAAACTTGATGAGACTTTCCAAGACAATAAATGAGACCAAGGCAAAGCCTCTAAGACAAAGCTTGATCAAGGGCTTGACCTAACCAAGCCTAACCATGACAGACATTTTGTCAAACACTTAGTAAATATGCACCCTACAGGTGTAAATAACATATATGAGCATAGGGATCTCATACTTATCTGAGATTCACCATCAAACATTATTTCTTTATAACTTTAAATGTCATTCCATTCATTAGGTCATATATACATTGTTCATTCATTTGGAAGTAAAAACATGATGAGAGCCATACATAGTAATTATCATCAAACATATACATAACCAACACAATAGGGACAAAAATATCAATGAAATCACAACCATATACACCATATATAATCCATAATAATACTCGTATAAATACCAGGAGAAATAACCTTTTATTAATGATGCAAAATCCAAACCCAAGATGGGACTTCCACATTCCACCTCACTGTAGAATGGTTGGGCCAAATATCTTTTCAGTCATTCACCCTCGTGCCATATTCCAAGCATGAATGTGGGATCTCATAGAACACATCAATAGAAAACCATCTAGGGCTTCCAGAGGCCATCCACCTCAACCCATCAACTAGTGATTCCACCTCATGTTTGGACATCACCAAAACCATCATCCGACTGGTCTCTATCTCATCCTTCCAAGGCTTCATAGAATTTTTTCCAACCCGACTTCCAGCACTAGTAACTCAACACACGGTTGTCACTGGGCTCCAAATAATTTGTCCAACCAAGGATTCCAGGACTAGTAACTCAACCCACAACATTTTCCTGGCTTCTTGATTATTTGTCCAACTAGGGCTTCCAGGACTAGTAACTCAAACCACCAAGGGCTTCTAAAGCGTTTGTCCAACCAAGGCTTATAGGACTAGTAACTCAACCCAAGTTGTTACAGGGCTTCCAGAGCGTTTGTCCAACCAGGGCTTCTAGGACTAGTAACTCAACCCAAGCCGTTACAGGGCTTCTAGAGCGTTTGTCCAACCAAGGCTTCCAAGAACTACTAACTCAACCCAATTTAAGGAAACATGAGAACCAACCAAAACAAAAAATGAAATAAACCCAGAATTTCCATGACTATATGGAAAATGGAAAGGCTAGGTAATCCATTGTCAATCTAGGCAATCCTCCATGCTAGTGACAGATCATAGCTCAGAAACCATATGCATGCCAAAACTAGTGAGGAAACATACATGCAACTTGGTACCTACAAGAAAAATTGTTGTAGCTGTTGATCTCGATGCCATCATGTGTTTTCCTTCTCTTCCTTTTCCTTATTGCTCCAAAAATCCAAGTATGCCACGCCCTCCAAGAGTGCTCCAAGAAAACTGTAAATATCCAAGAGTACGAGAGAGAGAGAGTATAACAAGAGAGAGCTCCAACACGAAGCTAACAAAAGGTTAATAACTAACCCTCATAAGCCTTTTTATGAATGAGGCCTATATTTTCTTCATTTTCAATTATTTTCCTTCATTTTTCCTCCTCACATGCAACCTATGACTTTTCACCATCCTTTTCTCCTAATTTTCATTATTTCATAAATAAAATGCCAATTAATGCCTCATTCCTTTCCAAAACCTTTTCCATTGCCTTTGCTAATTTACATAGCCATAATAAATTGAATCAACACCCATTAGGATGTTTCCCCCACCATTCAACTTGGAATACGTGTCCTTTTACAGTGGCCTTACATATATATATAGATTACATTAGTTTTTAACTAAGGCTATTATAGAACCATCCACCTTGGGGGAACATCATCCTCGGTGTTCAATGCCACCTATAACCAATAATACTACTGAAAAGAAATCATACTTCCCATGGAGCTTTATAACATAGCTCATTGCAATATTTATAATGACCACTACTAAAACATGAAAAACATACCATTTACTAGATCTTTATAACGCAACTCATTATGGTATTTACAATAAACACATATACACATACACATTTGCTTCAACCAACAAATAACCATATTGTCCATGGAGCTTTATAAATCCAACTCGATACAATATTTACAATAATACACACATATGAACATTTCTCAACTAGAAAATAAAAATGATACAACGCCCACATATGCAACAAGGAAATCCATAGGTGCACACCTCCACCCTAAAAGTAATACCAAGATTCACCTCCTTCCCAGGAAGTCCAAAATCCACTACCAAAGTCAAAGCTACATCCAATGTCGAGTGCTACAATCCTGCACCACTTGTCCTATCAGTGAACAGTTATCAACTCATTATTCCAGGGTGCACTCCCAATGTGCATCTGATTCCATCTGGCAATGCTAGTGACCGAAACAAATCCATGCCCGGTCTTCCCTTCTCTACTACATAGTCCCTTGGGAAATCCATCCAACCCCTTCCATGTAGTCACTCACCTTCCAAGTTCTAAGGCACCCCCATCTTGGGCATTCCATCCCTTGGCAAGGCTTCCTCACATTAGAAGACCAAACAACCAAGGGATATACCTACCTTAAAGCCATCATATAGGTCATAGCATTCTCATGGTGTGAAATTTCCTAAACCCAAAATCCATACTGCTACAAACTGATGTTACTTCTCCTACTTGTTAATCCATACAAGTTCTTTACTGTGTTATACAATAAATATTGAAGTAAATATAACTGCAGCCTTCACCATTTAAATAAAATGTGGAAACAAAAAACTGAACAAGAAATAAATACACAACACATATAAACAGTTAGTTTTGGACAAATGTTCCTGGAAAAACCCAATGCGGGAAAACTGGTGCAACAAATCTGAGGATTTTATTATTATGCAGTACTAATTTCTGAATACAATCTCTGGATGCCTTTTTGAAAATCCAGTTATAGAGAATAGCACTGATAGAGAGATTTGTGAGATTACCTCATACTATCACTTGAAGTCCTTGGTGATCCAGCCCTTGAATGACTGGCTTAGCTGCCTCTTCACTGCCTTTCTGCAGTGTCTACATCAGCCCAACATCACATTGTTTAGGACTTGCGTCACTCTTCCTGGATGATCAATTTGCCACTGAGATTCTGACTTATGCTCTCTTGGTCTCACACCCCGACTTCCAGCTATAGAAATCGAACCCTCCATCATTTTTCAGACTCCCTCAAGACTTCTGCGTTGCCTTTTCGTGGCTTTGCGTTAGTCTCACTGGCTTGTGATAGCTCTACTGGATCTCTCTCCCTCTCTCTCTTCTCCACTGAGTATTCTCGGACCGAGAAATATTTCCCTTCTGATACAATCCTTGCCCCTCTCTGCAAAAGATCACTATAGAAAATATCTTCAAAAACTGCTCTGCTTCATAAAATCGAACTTCTGATATTCTCTTTGTGTGTTCTCCAAGTGTCCATCAATATCCTTCTTATAATCCTCCATTTGATAACCAATGACCCATATTAGATTCTAATAAATGGCTCAAATTATTTGGGCTCAATCTCTATCTTCTTCTAGAATTTTCACCCACAATTAGATTAATACCCTTCAATTATTTAAATTTCCTAAGTTGAGATTGACGCACCCATTAAAAATAATTAATTATTTTAATAAAACTGTCTTCGGGTGGAATTTCCCAAAACTACTTTTGGGTATTGGATAATGCATGTGTCTAAGTCTCCCTGCAAATTTTGAGACTTAGAGGACATCTGATGCTACCAGAAATTAACACTCCCTCTTAGTGAGGAGTGTGCTCTAGCAATGCATCCTACTGAAGCATCACTCTATTTTGTAATATCACCTTCTCAGCAGTTGATGTCTGACATCCTGTCCATTAGCTATTACACAAATGTTTCATCTATTCTACTACTGACCCTGCCAATGTCAACACTACATCTATACTACAACTCCCTCTCAATTCTGTATCTATGTTGTTGTTGACACTGCCACTACCAATACTGCATCTGCACTGCATCCTTCTCCAACTTTTGCTACTATTGCATCAAAAACAAAAAATAATCCAAAATTATCGAAGAAATTTTCAGTATGATGCATCTCTTTGTTGGAATCTGACTACTGCTAGTCTCTATGCTGACCCTTTGAATCCTCTGCATTGTTGCTGACCTTTGCTTTGTGCCATCTGCACTACTACCAACTCTTCTCTGTGTTGCTCAGTCTCTAGTGCTACTAGCTTCTACAACTGTCACTCTGACACTCCTCTGCACAACCTAACACTATTCCATCCTACTACTACTGATCTAGGCTCCCATAGAAAGGAATTGATCCGAGAGGTGGGCTCCTCAAGGATCCTGCCCATTTGTAGGTCTTTCGAACTACAACTCTAAATCAGCCCACCTCCCTCCTAGAGGTATCTTGGTTGTCATGGAAAATTCCTCCTCCTTGATCTTTGCAGCTGCAACCTTCAGATCATGCTTCTCATCTTTCTCCTTCTTCCTAAGAGTACACTGTTTTTCATAGTGACCAAATTCACCACACCTGAAGCATTTGATATTTGAAACATATTTCTTCCTTTTCCATTGCTCCTGCCATCCCTTGGATATGAGGGCTGCATTATATTCCTCCTCCTTGCACTTTGAACCATTGTTGATGCTTTCGTTAAGTTTACACTTGACCAAGTCTTTCCTTAGATCCTCTTGCTTAAGAGTTGCCCACATTTCATCCTAGTTTGGCAAAGTCGCCCTGCCTAGGATGCTCTGGACAAAGACTTTCCACTCCTCAGATACTGAATTTAGGGCCAGACTTACTATCTCGAAAACTTGAGGTATTGACCCCACAACTACCAACTCATCTTAGGTCTCCTAAAACTTAGTGAGGAACATATCAATGCACTCCTCATTCTGCATCTGTAGAGATCTCATCTTCTTCTCTAAGTACATCTTCCACTACTCGGAAGATCCTTGATACAACATCGACAATGCATCCCACTTCTCTTTGGAAGTCCCTTTGCCAATGATGTGACAAACTACATGATCCTTCACTCTATCAAGAATCATTCACTTTATCTTCGCCATCTCTCCCTTGTACTTCTTGAGCGAATCTGGATTTGTGGCACAACTACCACATTGTCATTGTAGGTTTTGAGAAAATTCTCATCAAGAAGGCACGACATCCTTGCCTTCCAGATCACATAGTTGGATGCACCATCCAATTGATCCTAATCTCTTAACCCACTGGTTGCCATCCCTACCGAACGAAAAAGTCAAATAATGTCCTCTCTCCTTTGCACAACACTAGATTGGCCTAAGCACTCCTTGCTAGAGCTTGTAGATATACCCCTTTGTCGTTGCTCAACAAGTGAGAATTTAGACTCCTTGGTTGGAATTCCTTTGACGTATTTCTTCCCATCAACTGCTTGCCAAAAAACTGTCCCACCAGAAGCTAGTCTCTATTGAAGCTTCTACTGCGCTGCTCCCTCTGCCACTAACAAATCTTGATCTGGAAATCTTACCTCTTTGTCGACTCACTCAGAGAGAGAACTTCCTCGAAAATTTTTCCCTCCTAGCTTGGACTATGCAATCCCTCCGGGGATTCAATTTTCTGCCTATGCAACACTTCGACTTCCCTTCTTCCTTCAGCGTTGGGCTCTTCTGACATTGCTCTCTTGTTTCACCTGGAGCTTAGATACCATGTGAAAATTCCTAAACCCGGAATTCCTACTGTAGCAAACTAATGTTACTTCTCATACTTGTTAATCCATACGTTTTATTTAATGTGTTATACAATAAATATTGAAGTAAATACAACTACAACCTTCACCATTTAAATAAAATCCAGAAACAAGAAACTAAAAAAGAAATAAATACACAACACATCTACAAAGTTATTTTTTGACAAATGTCTCGGGAAAAACCCAATGTGGGAAAGGAGGTGCAGTAGATCTAAGGGTTTTATTATTATGTAGTAGTAATTTTTTAATACAATCTCTAGATTCCTTCCCAAAAATCCTGTTACAAAGAATATCACTGATAAAGAGATTTGTGAGATTACCTCACACTATCACTAGAAGTCCTAGCTGATCCAGCCCTTGAATGAATAGCCCATGGCTGCCTCTTCACTGCCTCTACACAGTGTCTGTGTCTGCCAACATCACATTGTCTAGGACCTGCATCACTCTTCCCAACTAATTGATTTTCCTCTCAGATTATGGCTTCTGCTCTCTCGGTCTCACACCTCACCTTCCAACTACAAAAATCAAACCCTCCAACAAATTTCTGACTCCCTCAAGGCTTCTGCATTGCCTCTACATGTCTCTACGTGAGCCTCTCTGGCTATGCGCTGCCTCTACTAGACCTCTTTCTATCTCTTCTCTCTTGAGTATTCTATGTTTGAGAAATATTCCCCTTTGGATACTATCTCTGCCCCTCTTTGCAAAATATCACTATCGAAAATCTCTCCGACAGTTGCTCTGCTTTAGAAAATCGAACTTCTGATATTCTCTCCGTGTCTTCTCCAAGTGCCCATCGATGTACTTCTTATAATCCTCTAGTTGAGAACCAACGACCCAGATTAGATTCTAATCAATGGCTCACATAATTTGGACTCAATCTCCATATTCTTCTAGAAGTTTCACCCACATTTAGATTAATACCCTTTAATTATTTTAATTTCCTAAGTTTAGACTTAGGCACCCATTAAAAATAATTAATTATTTTAATAAAACTGTCTCCATGTGGAATTTACCAAAATGATTTATGGGCATTGGAGAATGCATATGTCTAAGCCTCCTTGCAAATTTTGAGACTTAGAGCACATCTGATGCCACCAAAAATTAATACATGGAAATCAATGGATAATATTGGGTATCAGTGTCCCACAGTGGCCCTGCTCCTGAATTGCTTTACCAACATACTGTTGCTTGTTCTAATTTCTTTTACTACTGCTAATTCTTGTAGTCAGTTTCAACCACCCAACCAGGGATTTCTGTGCTTCTTGTACCAAGCACATAACTTCCATTAGATTTAAAATAAATTGAAATAACTTCAAATTATACCTCATTGGTAGCTCGTTAATAAGGCATGCTTGCAATACTGTTCACTTCCTTCCACAACCATTCAAACTAATTGTTTGATCAAAACATCATGTAGAAACATATCACATCAGGTTAGCTCAAAACACAAACATCATAGATCAAAATCATAAATCACATGTAACCATCATAAACCATAATCATAGATCACATGTAATCATCATAGACCACAATCATAAATCACATGCATAATAAAACTGAAATAAAATATTAATACGTATACTTTAATCAATCCTTTTCTTCCACCTTTGTCCTTATTTCGTATGCACTCCGGATTGGTTTTCGCACCTGAAAAACACCCAGTGCCTTCTCCTCAACCGTGTGCACACACACATAATGTACATCCCACACACACAACCACACATGACATACCACACCATGCAATACATGCATCTACATCTGACATACAACACGTACACCTACACCTAGTGTACAACACAAAATAGTACATATGCTTGCACCCGATGTACAACACAACAAAATACGTGTAGTACACAGAGTACAACACAACGAGTATGCATGTCATGATACCCCAACTACACAATACACATACATAGTACCGCATGTACATGACATGACATGTATGACATGAACACAATACAACATGTATACCAGTACCATATGTACAACACATACAGAGTACTACATGTACAAAGCACCACCTGCAGAATGTGTGCTCCACGTCACATGTAAGGGGCACCACCTAGACAACGTGTACACAATGCCACATGTACATTGTACCACCTATAAAACGTGTACACAATACCACATGTAAAAAGTACTACATGAAATCCATGTACACGACACCACATTTACATAGTGCCACATACACGACATGTACACAACACCACCTGTACATAGCGCCACTTGTAACACATGTACATGGCACCACATTCTCACAACACCACTTGTACAATCATGCACACAACACCATATGTACAACATGCACACATTGTCATTTTTACATAACACTGCATATACAACATGTACATAACATCATCTATACACAACACTGCATATCCAATCATTTGTACAACACCATATGCAATATTCACACAACACTATCTGTACCATCTTGTACATAACATTGCATAAACAACATGTACACACACTATATATACACAACACCACATGTTCACACATCATAGATGCAACATGTACAACATATGCATAACATTAGTACCACACATCCAAAACCACACTGTCCTTACCAAGAAACCTTGCTTCCAGTGTCTTATCCATGCTTATCCTAACATTTCGCAGCCACACTACTTTCATTTCGCTGATGTATTCATTAGTATAGCCTGTCCATAACATAGACACAATATAATCAAATAATGTCAACTCATAACCACATGATACTGACCTTGTAGATGTATTAGACTACTCTTCCCACATGATTCCTCATGAACCAGGAATCTCTTCATGCCATTCACTTGCATAAGAAATCATTCCTCCATACGAACAATCACTGACAAACATCTCAAACAATGACATAGATACATAAATACATACACATATACAAGCATTAGCATAAACAATCTTGATCTTGTTAGGAAACGATATGCATACATACACATACATAGATATCAACATCAACATAAACTAATAATGATCTAGTCAGTCAACGACATACATATATACATGTATACACATATAGACATCAACATAATCATGACCGAAACATAATTACATGAGGTCAAGATTAAGATAACTTCCTTATTTGTGCATGGTGTGCACAACATTTACAACAATTGTTCCCATCATAGCCAAGGCATCTGACACCTCAGATCCATTTACTTTACCCTTCATGGTTACCTTTCTCATGACTTTCATGTCATTGTCCATTTACCACAATGGACCCAATTAATCCAACCGACTGTCATAGTATTACCTTTTGCTACTCTTACTCATGCACAAAGCTTCATCTGAGTCTTACATTACCTATTGGGTACCACACAACTCTCCCCAAGCTTCGTTAAATTTCCTCCTTCCCCAACTAATTCCCAAGACTCTCACAACAATAAATGAAATACCGAGAAGAAAACAAGAACAAAACCATGGAAAAACAACAATAATACAACACCACAAATAAAGTGGCATGATCATGCATTAGACATAACAAAATTGCAAATCAAGCACAAGAAAATCAAAAAAGACCAAAAGCACAAGACTAACAATAGACACCATGAGTCAATCCCCATGGTTCCCAGTGATTCCAAAGGAAATCTCAACCTGAGCCTTCTTCAAGATTTCATGTCAGTCTATTTTCCATGCAACCCCCTACATCATACTAGCATAAACACATAACTGTCAGTGCATAAATAAACATGACAATACATTAGATACCTTATCTATTGTTCCAAGAATGTTTCCTTGTAGTTGAACACACCCATACCATCTCTCAAGGGACTCCAATCCCCATGAAAAATCCACCTGTAACTAGACACTAGCTAATATACCTGTCAAATACATGTTAACGAATATAACACATATCCACATAATGCCAGACAAAATCAAGGTTAAGAAGACTTCCTGTATGCAAGGCACTCATTCGTTTGGAATTAGGGTTTCCAAACATAGCCAAAGGAATTCTTGTCCAATTCCTTTATTTTGTCCTTTTTACCTTGTTTCAATTGAGCTTACTATGTACTGTCACATCACCCAACTATTAGTTATATAAACATATCAACTATTACCTTGTCATACTAATACCAAGCATGTTTCCTGTAACTATTTATCCATGTCAACCACATGTTCCAAATATCAAGACAATCATATATATCAATTTGAAATCGACCTTTACAAACAATCATGTCATAATCCATAGTCAACTCATAGTCATTAGACATAATGCTACAACTGCCACCTACTATACTCAAGTACATATCAATTGTCTCAAAACATATGTGCTAGTACAATGTCTCAAAACAAGATCATTGGAACACATACTCGTATTATGCAACTCATCAAACATTCAACCAACTTGTAAACATACCATGTTAATAAATCAACTAGATGACATGATAGACACTAAACACTCAACATCAAATAGATGACATAATCAAGAATGAAGCACCAAGCATACTACATAAGCAAACTCATACCTTAATGTATCTAAGGGGAGGCTATCTTGTATGCACAATCAATCTAGTTAGCATGATATAACTTCACGAGATATCAAATTAAACATAAATAAGATCACGATATCCATAACACTAACTAACTAACATGTTCACATCATAAACTCATAAGCATTTATCATTAATGCATAACAATCACATATGTATGATCAATCTAGATTAGTATGACACCATATCACAAATATGGTGGCTCATACCTAAATATTGCAACCATAACCATCTGCATAGGTCAAAACAGGTTAAAACAATACATATAAGATCAAGATCTTCAATGCAATGAACATAACCATCACACATATGACCAGTCAAAATTACAACATCAATATCTCAATGTAAAAACCCTAATCATCAAGTTAATAGCATATAACAAAAATAAGCTATATATCATGCTCATCAACAACATATAACCTAATCATCAAGTTATCTAACATAAAAAAAAAAATAGCAATGCATACAACCACAAGTTACCATCATTCTTGACTATCCAACTCATGTGCTTATGACTATGCTAATCAACTATCATCTATAATGTACATAAGAATAACATCAAAATACATGTACAAAAACCTAATGTATATAACAATCCTTAACCTACATACTTGCATGCCCAACATACAAACCTATATGACGACATGCACTTGCCTCAAGGTCCAATGCTGCAACTTCACTTTAATGATCTGAATCTCTTGGTCTATCTCAGCCAACACATTAGCATCATAACAACCAATAGCACCATGATGACCTAAATTTGCATACAATGACTTCGAAAGGAATTTTTTACCTACTATTCATACATAACTATAACCAACACTATACATGCATAACAACTACATATAGACATATAACACATGCATGAAAGATCATATACACACCATTCTAGCTAGAGTCAAGTCATCAATTCATGACCATATCAACTACACAAACCATGACCTCATGCATGACAAAAAAAACCACATCATGTGCACTTGATAACATGTGAACATTGATGTGCATAACAATTCATAATCAACCATACACACATGAAGGCATACTCCATGACAACACCTTCAACCTTCACATGGCGACATCACTATAACCAAGATCAACACCATGCAAATGAAACAAGCACATGGACTACACACATAAGGAGCACATATGCAACCAACATAAAAGCATGATCAACACACAACCCAAGGAGAGAGAAACCATGCTCTGATACCACTCTATAACACTCTCCTCCCAGATCTACCCAAGCAACCGGCTAGTCGGGATAAACATGTGATGAGAGGTCAGTATGACAAGACCCAAGCTCCTAGGTAACCTTAAGGAAATGGGGTCAACAAAAAAGGATCTTACAGACCTCCCTCAGGTGCTTCAGGACCCCCAAGAGCTAATCCACCACTCTAGGTGCCCAACCCCTAAGTTAACCTAGCATTTCAATGAACTAAACCTAAAGTCACTCCCATGACAAGGCCTGCATGCGACTGGAACCCTATAGTCACTCCAACAATGCCTGCAAGGGAGAGACTCTAGTCTTTTTTAGCCATTTATATACTAGATATTGTGATATTTAAGCCACTTTTTCAAGGCTAGTCTCCAAACCAATGCCTAGAACTTAATGAGATTTCTAAGAAAATAAATGACACCAAGGAAATTCCTCTAACACAAAACTTGATCAATGCCTTGACCTAACCAAGCAACCATGATAGACATTTTGTCAAACACTTAGTAAATATGCAACCTACAGGTGTAAATAACATATCTGAGCATAAGGGTCTCATAATTATCTAAGATTCTCCATGAAGCATTGTTTCCTTATCACTTTAACTACCATTCCATTCATTAGGTCATAAACACATTATTCATTCATTTAGAAGTAAAAATATGATGAGATCCATACGTAGTTGTTGTCATAAAACATATACATAACCAGCATAATATGGACAAAATATCAATGAAATCACAACCATATACACCACATATAATACATCATAATACTCATAAAAATACTAGGAGAAATAACTTTTCATTAATGATGCAAAATCCAAACCCAGGATGGGACTTCCATGTTCCACCCACCGTTTAATGACTCAGCCAAATCTCTCTTCAACCATTCACCCCCATGCAATATTCCAAGCATGAATGTGGGATCTCATAGAACACATCAATCAAAAACCATCCACCTCAACCCATCAAATAGTGATTCCACCTCACGGTCAGAAATCACCAAAACCATCATCTGATTGGTCTCTATCACAGCCTTCTAGGGCTCTAGAGCATTTTTTCCAACCCGAATCTTGGACTAGTAGCTCAACCCACGAATGCCATTGGGCTCTAGAGCATTTGTCCAACCAAGGATCATAGGACTAGTAACTCAACCCACAACATTTTTCGGGGTTCCTAAGTGTTTGTCCAACCAAAGATTCCAGGAGTAGTAACTCAACCCACCAAGGGCTTCCAAATCCTTTGTCAAACCAAGACTTCTAGGACTAGTAACTAAACCCAAGATGTTACAGGGCTTCCAGAGCATTTGTTCAACCAGGGCTTCCAGGACTACTAACTCAACCCAAGCAGTTACAGGGCTTCCAAAGCGTTTGTCCAACCACGACTTCCAGGAACTAATAACTCAACACAAGCTAAGGAAACATGAGAACCAACCAAATCAAACAATGAAATAAACCCACAATCTCCATGGCTCTCCAGGAAATGGAAAGGCTAGGCAATCCATTGTCAATCTAAGTAATTCTCCATGCCAGCGAATGTAACAACACTGGCAAAAATTCCATGTAATAAATGTTAAAAACAATAACCACGGATGACTAGGACACTTATTCCAAGTCGAATGTTGGGAAATACATCCAAGGGGTGTTCATTTGGTTGTTTATAGCTAAGGAAATATGCAAAGGCAATGGCTAAGGCTTTGGAAAGGACAAATAACATTTTTGGCACATTTATTTATGAAAATAATGGAAATTAGGAGAAAAAGGAGGTGAGAGGTCACAGGTTGCATGTGAGGAGGAAAATGAAGGAAAATAATGGAAAATGAAGTAAATAGAGGCCTCATTCATAAAAAGGCTTCTGAAGATAAATTGGTAACGTTTTGTTAGTTTATATTTGGAGCTCTCTCATTATTCTCTCTCTCTCATATTCATGGACACTTATAGTTTTCTTAGCGAAATTTAGCATTAGGGAAAGAAGGGAAAAGAAGGCAAGAGGAAGCAAAGATCAGGCAGGGAAAGGTAGGATCAAGAATCTCCAACAAGCTTCATTGCAGGTATCAACTTGCATGCGTATTTTCCTTGCTAGATTTGGCATGCATGGGATTTCATGTGTTTCTTTTCTACCATGGCATGGGTTTTTCCAAGTGTGACAATGTTTTTCAACCTAGCCTTGCCATTTCCAAATAGCCATGGTGTGATGGGGTCTCTCATATTTGGTTGAGATGGATTGCTGGATGGATTTGAAGTTGAGTGAGGTGGATCTCCAAAATCGTAGAACACATGGCCTAGTGATCCCTGAACCAAATTGTGGGTTGCGGTAAAGCTAGATTTTGTGTTTCCTTGAATGGACGAGGAATCCTTGCCGGTGAATAGCAGGATATACGTAAAGCCTAGAGGTGGTTTTCTCTCTGTTGGGCCTAGTAATCTTGGGGTTGGGACATGTGGTAAAGCCTAGAGAGTGGGTCTCAGTTTAGGGCCTAGCAATCTGAGTTCAGATTGTGATAAAGCCTGAGAGACTAGGAGACAGGGAAATTCCTCATGGTGTAAGCGGAGAAATCCAATGGCATCCATGCCTGTTTGGCCTAGTGATCGGGTGGAGATCACGATAAAGCCAGTTGTGATGTGTTCATTGGGTTGGCCTAGTGATCCGGGATGGATTACGGTAAAGGCTAGTTTCTATTGATGAGGGTGAGGTGGTTTAGCGTTGGTATGCCCTGGTTGAGTTCTTTTGTTTTGAGTCCCACATTCATGCTTGGAATATGGAACGAGGGTGATTGGTTGAAGAGAGACTTCGTTCAACCAATCTATGGTCAGGTGGAATGTGGTAGTCCCATCTCTAGTTGGTTCATTGTGTTGATTAATGAGAAATTCATTCCATTTATTGTCATGTGCAAAGGTATTGGTGTATATATGGATTTTGATGGCTGATATGTTTGTTGTAATTATGTTCCTATTATGTTGGTTATATGTTCATTTTATGGCAGCAACTATGTTTCTCTCTCAGCATGTTTTTACTTGTATTTGAATGGATATTGTATCTATGACCTAATAAGTGATAAGGTAGCAAATGACATGAGGAAACAAATGTTCATGGTGATTCTCATATAAGTAAGATATCCCTACACTTAACTCTGGTATTTACACCTGTAGGTTACCTGTTGATGATATGTTTGATGAAATTCTTGTCATGGCTAGTAGGGGTCTATTTAAGGCCTCGATAAACTATTTACTTTTACATCATTGTTTCCCTATACTTTACTTAATTCTAAGATTTCATTCCATTTTGGGAAGTGGCCTGGGCTTTGGGCCTGAAAAAGTGGCTGAAATCCCAGAGTCGCTGGCACAGAACTAACAAGTTTCATCCATAGTCATTGGCATGCAGGCCTATGAGAGCGAGCTTACATCTCTGGTCACTCCCTTTCCATAGCATGAGAGCAACTGAGCCTTAAATTGTGCAACACAATAGTGGGACCCAGGGAGAGGCGATCTGAGTGGCTGACTTGTCTCCTGAGGGTTCTGTTGACGGTGTTGAATGGCCATGTGTGATGTTCCATTGATTCCACTTCCTTAAGGTCACCTAGGAGGTTGAATCTGATCATAGTAGCCTCTCATCTCATGTTTACCCTGGTTAGCATGGTTACTTGGGTGGATATGGGAGGAGGGTGTTACAGAGTGGTACCATAGCATGGTTCAACTCTCGGTCTGAATGGGTTGAATGTGTGTTGGTCATGCATGCATGTTAGTTGCATGTGTGTCTTTTACAATTATATACTTGTTGCACTTTCTTGATGATGGATCAAGGTTGTAATATGGTTATCATGGAGATATTGATGTTGATTTCAAGAAGAGTAATTGACATGGGTATGTGACTGATTGTATATGGTAATTTGTCACTTACATGTTGATTTTTTGTCGCCTACTTACATCCTTGTATGTTAGGTTATATTTTGAATATTTTGATTACATGTATCATTCTTGTAGGTTGGTTGCAAGAACTGATAGATTATGTTCAACTACATGCATTTATGTGTATTTGTAGTTGTCTAGGCATTACTTATGCATATTGTCGATTGCATGTAGCAGTGTGTATAATAGAGTAATGGTTGTTGTCATGCATGAGTTCATAGAATGCATTGTTGATATGGAATTTCATTGATGATTGGAACCTAGTTAGAGTGATGTTTATGAGTTGATACATTTACTTTCATATGTTGATATGTTGTTATGATTATGTTATACATGTATCACACTGATTTGGTGATCTTGCAGATAAGGTATCCTCCTCAAGCTATACTAAGGTACGCCAATTTATTGCGATTTGGTTTATCCGACATATTATGCATTGCAAGAAGAGAAAGATAAAATGGCTAGCAAGGTGGTAGACTACGTATACTATCCCTATGCATCAGATGAGCAGAGTGGTGTGGGGAATACTTCTTATTTGGCCGATACATTGAGAAGTTTGAAGGAAGAGATAAGGAGTTGTAAGGTGGATAGTGACCGGATCATACAAGAAAAAGAGAAGCAAGCAGAGGTGGATGTTATACTTCTTCAGAGTTTGTCGAACTTGTAGAAACAAGGGCTACTTCAGATCAGCCATGTGCATGAGGATGGGAAATAATGGAGCATATGGCAGTAGATATCATGGTAGACACAGGTAAGATAAATCTGATACTATCAGATATGGTAGGTTGTTGGACACTCCGGATAGGAGGGGCGGTCAGTACAGGTATTATTATAGTTTTGTATCTGTAGACATCATGATCGTCATTGCTATCATCCTTATAGGAGGAGTGATAGGGTATACTTACCGGATGAATTCAAGAAAGAAAAACCACCTACTTTTGACGGAGATATGAAGAAGCCAGAAGATGCAGAGGCTTGGATACATGGGATGAACATTTTGTTTGAGTCGCATGAATACACGAATAACATGAAGGCTAGAATAGTTATCTTCATCTTGAAAGGTAAAGTATAAATCTTCTGGGAAGATGTTAAACAGGTTAGAGACATCAAGATAGATGACTTGAGTTGGTGGGAACTCAAGAGAATTTTCAAGAAGAAGTACTTGTCAGAAAGGTACTACGACAGTAAGGCAAAAGAATTCTATGACCTGAAGATGGGATCAATGACTGATGAAGAGTACATGACCAAGTTTCTAGAGTTATTGAGGTATGCACCGTATCTTACTGATGAGAAGGCTAAATTTCAATGGTTTGTCAGTGGTTTTCCATTAGAATTTAGAGATCAGATTGAGTATGATGTGTTTCAGTCACTTGAGTAAGTTATTAGGAAACTCAAGCATTGCTATTAACAATCAAAGCATAAGAATGAATCTCAGCATGAATGGAAAGGAAAGGACAAAGGTAGAGGTAAATGGCATTCTAAGAGAACAACTCCTCAACATGTAGATGAGAGAGAGAATGTGGCACCGGAAAAGTGATTTAATGCAACTAGACAAGGACATGAGTCACAACAACAACATAGAGGTGTTGGTACTGGTCAGTTGGAGTGTTGGACTTGTGGCAAGGAACACTTTAAGAAATATTTTCCACAAAATCAGGGTGGTAGGCCTCAGCTATACAATGCAAAGGAGGCACAAAATGTTGGGGACATTGGTCAGAGTATTGCACATATCTATGTAGGAAGGTAGAACACCAGGCAACTATCATTGAGATGGACGACAAGCTTTGTGATCAAGTTATTTCTATTTTGATTAAACTTGGATCTAATTATAGCTATGTTGGTTCTGACTTGGTGGATAAGCGTGGTTTGAGTAAGTAATTGCATGCAAAGTCTTGATTAGTGTAGTTGGATATAGGTACAAAGAAGCGAGTTCGTCGTTGGGTAAAAGCTTGCGCATTTGAATTAAATGGTATGCCTACAACAACCCATTTGAATATATTTCCATTAGGTTCATATAGTATGTTATTAGGCATGAATTAGTTGTATATCCATAGAAATAAGGTTGATTGTTATGAAAAATCTATTGTGTGTTGATGACAATGGGGAACCAAGAGTCTTGCAAGGTAAGAATAAGGCCACAAGATTTAGGATGGTGACAACTATGCAAGCAAAGCATAGATGTATGAATGGGTGCAAGATATATGCAATACACATTTCTAGTGATAAGGGTAAGGAGGTTGAGGATGTAGATGTGTTGAAAAAATACCCATTTTTGTAGCAATTTAGGGATGTATTTCTTGAGGACATTACAAAGTGGCCACCTCACGGGGAGGTAGACTTTTCTATTGAGTTAGTGCCAAGGGAAGATCCATCATTGAAAGCACCTTACAGGATTAGCACACCTAAGTTGGTTGAATTAAAATTGTAGCTAAAGTAAATGTTGGACAAGGGATACATTAGGCCAAGTGTATCACCTTGGGGCGCACTGTCTTGTTTGTGAGGAAGAAAGATGATACCCTCAAATTATGCATTGATTATAGGAAGTTGAACAAAGTGACCATCAAGAATAAATATCCTTTGCCGAGGATTGATGACTTGTTCAATCAACTAAAGGAGGCAGCAGTGTTCTCGAATATTGATTTGAGATCCAGATACCATCAGGTACACATCAAAGAGGATGACATTTACAAGACTTTTCTTAGGACCAGGTATGGGCATTATGAGATTTTTGTTGTTCCATTTGGCTTAACTAATTATCCATCTACATTCATGTGTTTGATGAATACTATGTTGTTTCCATATTTGGATAAGTTTGTTATTGTGTTCATTGATGATATACTGGTATATTCTAAAAACGAGGAAGAGAACATCGATCACTTAGCAATAGTATCAAGGTTGTTAAGAGAGCATTAGTTGTATGCTAAGCTCAACAAGTGTAGTTTCTTTCAGAACGTGGTGCACTACTTGGGACATGTTATATCCAAGTAAGGTATTGCAGTAGATCCAGAGAAGATAAGGGCCATCATGGAGTGGGTAACTCCTAAGAATGTGGATGACGTGAGATATTTCATGGGCCTGGCAGGCTATTATAGGAGGTTCGTCAGGAACTTCTCATACATTTCTTATCCCATTACATCCTTACAAAGGAAAGGTAAGAAGTTAGAATGGACTAAAGAGTGTCAGACTAGATTTGAGCAGCTTAAGAAGTTGTTGACACATGCACTAGTACTACATATTACAGATCCGGATAAAGAGTTTGTAGTATGTACAAATGCTTGCAAGAGAGGGCTTAATGGAGTCCTTACACAGGATGGACAGGTGGTATGTTATGAGTCCCGAAAAATAAACGAGCACAAGTAGAACTACCCGAAACATGATCTTGAGTTACCAGCGATTATACATGCCTGTAAGATGTGGAGGCACTATCTTCTTGGCAAATTGGGTTGAGGCATTTGTTTGACCAGCTGAATCTGAATACCAGGCAGGCTAGATGTTTGGCCACAATCAACAATTTTGACTTTGCTTTCAGGTACATCAAGGGTAAAGAGAATAGGGTGGCAGATACTCCCACTAGACAGGTACAAGTACATCACTTAGAAGCTATGAGATCCTATGGGACGAACTTATAGAATAGGATCTTGTAGGCAGGATAATAGGATGTCATGTATATGGAGATTGTGCATAGGTTGCAGCAGGGTGCTGGTACAGGTACAGGTGATATTATAAGTACAAGTCATGGTACAGGTACATGTATAGGTACAAGTATATGTAGATGTAGTGGTACAGGTACAGGTGGAATTACAGGTACATATACAAGGGCACAGGGCATGGATATATGTGTCAGATGACACTGACCTCAAGAAGGTGATCTTGAGGGAGTTTCATGTGAAACGATATTCGGGTCACCCAGGTTACCAGAAGACACTCACATTAGTGAAGAGGTATTAATATTGGCCAAATATGAAGATGTATGTAGAAGTGTTTGTGGTGATATGTTTCGATTATCAACGAGTGAACACAGAGTGTAAACATCCAGGTGGACTGCTACAGGCGATCATGATTATGGAGTGGAAATGGGAGGTTATTTGCATGGATTTCATCATAGGGTTTCTGAAGATAGTGAAACAACATGATTACATGATGGTCATTGTGGACAATTTAACAAAGTGTGAACACTTTTTCCTAGTAAAGTCTACATTCTCAGCTAGTGATGTGGAATAGGTATTCATCTGAGATGTGGTTAGACTACATGGTGTTCCAAATAAGATTGTATAATACAGGGATACGAAGTTCACTTCCAAGTTTTGGAAGGATTTATTTGTAGGTTTGGGCATAGAGTTGGCCTTCAACGCAATTTATCATCCACAGAAGGATGGACAGACAAAGAGGGTCAACAGGATATTAGAGGACATGTTGAGGATGTATGTAATGCATCAACATAGGAAGTGGGAAGAGTATCTCCCTTTTTTTGAGTTTTCATACAACACTGGTTATCAATAGTCACTGAGAATGAGTCCCTCTAAGGCATTGTATGGGCGGAGTTGTAACACTCCCATTAGTTGGAGTGATCTGGTTAGCATAATATTGATTGGACTAGATATAATGGCAAACATGTAACAAGATATGTAGGTGATCAAGAAGAATCTCAAGGTAGCATGGGATGGGTAGAATAGTTATGCAAATAGGAACAGGTTGTTCAAGGAGTTCTAGGTTGGGGAACTCCTTGTGGATTGGCTCATGTACCAAGTTGGCACCAAGGTTTTGTGGAACCTTTAGTATCATTGAGAGGATTGGGCTAGTAGCCTATTGACTTGCATTGACTCTGACAGTGAAAGCCCACAATGTTTCCCACGTCTCATTGCTTAAGAATTATGATACGATGTTGATCATGTAATTGACTGGTCTAAATTGCAGGTGGAACTAGGTGGAGAATTCTAGGTGGAGCCTCATTGTATATTGTAGAAAAAAGTGCTGATGCTTCGGAACTGAGAAATATAGCAAGTTAAAGTGCAATGGAAGCACTTTAGGCCCGATGAAGCTACATGGGAGATGGCAGATCAGATGCGGACCATGTGTCCTTCTTTGTTTGTTGGTTGAGGCAAAGCAACTTGTCATGGTGGTTTAGTATTTACTTATGTTGGTTTAGTATTTACTTTATGGTGATATATATATGCTTTATGATAGTCAATATATGCTATATGATGTTTTGATATATGATTAGACATGGTGTTTAGTATATGTTTTGATATATGATTTGGTATATGATTTGGCATATGTTTTAGTATCTATATTTTGATGATGTTGCTATATGTACAGCCATGTATGGATGTAAACACTGTAACGAGCTATGTTATAAAGCTCCACTATGCGGTCTAGGTGTCATGTTATTATGCTATCATGTAGTTATGTATCATGATGTTGTGATGTTATATGAGTTGGAACTCAGTAGGATGATCATTGTAAATACCGTAATGAGTTGTATTATAAGGCTCCATTATGTGGTATGTTGTCATGTAGTCACAATGTTCTTTTCTCTTGAGCAAATCTTTCATTATAAATACTGCATCGAGCTGTGTTATAAAGCTTCATAAGCAGTTTGTCTTCTTTCAGAAATTTGTTGAGATATATGTGTGATTGAACACTAAGCGTAGTGTCCCCCAAGGGGGAGGGTTTTGCAACAACCCTGGTGAAAATTCCATGTAATAAATGTTAAAAACAATAACCACAAATGACTGGGAAACTTATTCCAAGTTGAATGTTGGGCAAGTCATGCTAGGGGGTGTTCATTTGGTTACTTATGGCTAAGGAAATTGAAAAAGGCAATGGCTAAGACTTTGGAAGGAAAAATGGCATTTTTAGAACATTTATTTATGAAAATAATGGAAATTAGGAGAAAAATGAGGTGAAAGGTCACAGGTTGCATGTGAGGAGTAAAATGAAGGAAAATAATGGAAAATGAAGTAAATATATGCCTAATCACAAAAAGGCTTTTGAGGATCACTTGGTAACCTTTTGTCAGTTTAGCTTCAGAGCTCTCTCATTATTCTCTCTCTCTCTCTCTCATACTGTTGGACACTTAGAGTTTTCTTGGAGCACTTCGGCATTGGAGCAAGAAAGGAAAAGAAGGAAAGAGGAAAAAAAGATCAATTAGGGAAAGGCAAGATCAAGTAGCTACAACAGGCTTCATTGCAGGTATCAACATGCATGTTTATTTTCCTTGCTAGATTTGGCATGTAAGGGATTACATATGTTTATTTTCATTGCTAGATTTGGCATGCAAGGGATTACATATGTTTCTTTTCTACCATGGCATGGGTTTTTCTAGGTGTGACAGTGTTTTCAGCCTAGCCTCGCCACTTTCAGGTAGCCATGGTGTGATGGGGGTTCTTATGTTTGGTTGAGCTAGATTGCCAGATGAATTTGAAGTTGAGTGAGGTGGATCTCCGAAATGGTAGAACACATGACCTAGTAACCCCTGAACTGAACTGTGGGTTTCGGTAAAGAAAAATTTTGTGTTGTCGTGGATGGCCTAGGAATCCTTTCAAGTGAATAACAGGATATACGGTAAAGCCTAGAGGTGGTTTGCTCTTCGTTGGGCCTAGTAATCTCGGGTTTGGGATATGCGGTAAAGCCTAGAGAGTGGGTCTTAGTTTAGGGCCTAGTGATCCAGGTTTGGATTGTAGTAAAGCTTGAGAGACTAGGAGATAGGAAAATTCCTCACAGTGTAGGCAGAGATATATGGTGGCATCCATGCTTGTTTGGCCTAATGATCGGGTAGAGATCATGGTAAATCCGGTTATGATGTGTTCATTGTGTTGGCCTAGTGATCCAGGATGGATTGCCATAAATCTTGGTTTCTATTCATGAGGGTGAGGTGGTTTAGCCTCGGTATGTGCTAGTTGAGTTCTTTTGGTTTGAGTCCCACATTCACGCTTGGAATATGGCATGGGGGTGATTGGTTGAAGAGAGACTTGGCTCAACCAATCTATGGTCGTGTGGAACGTGGTAGTCCCATCTCTGGTCGGTTCATTGCATTGATTAATGAGTGATTCATTCCATTGATTATCATTTGTAAAGGTACTAGTCTATATATAGATTTTGATGGTTGAATGTTTGTTGTAATTATGTTCCTATTATGCTAGTTATATGTTCAATTTATGGCAGCAACTATGTTTGTCTCTCAACATATTTTTACTTGTATTTGAATGGATATTTTATCTATGACCTAATAAGTGATAAGGCAACAAATGACATGAGGAAATAATGGTTCATGGTGATTCTCAGATAAGTAATATATCCCTACACCTATCTCTGTTATTTACACCTGTAGGTTACATGTTGATGATTTGTTTGATGAAATGTGTGTCATGGATAGTAGGGGTCTGATTAAGGCCTTGATCAACTATTTACTTTTGAATCATTTTTTCCCTATACTTTACTTAATTTTCAGCTTTCATTCCATTCTGGGTAGTGGTCTAGGCTTTGGGACTGAAAAAGTGCCTCAAATCCCAAAGTCACTGGCACAGAAATAATAAGTTTCTTCCATAGTCGCTAGCATGGAGGTCTATGAGAGTGAATTTAGGTCTCTCGTCGCTCCATTTCAAATAGCATGAGAGTGACTAAGCCTTAAATTGTCTAGCACAACATTGGGACCCTGGGACAGGATGTTTGAGTGGCTGACTTGTCTCCTGAGGGTTCTGGTGATGATTTTGAATGGCTTTGTATGATGTTCCATTGATTCCACTTCCTTAAGTTCACCTAGGAGGTCAAACCTGATCATAGTAGCCTCTCATCTCATGTTTATCCTAGTTGTCACGGTTACTTGGGTGGATGTTGGAGGAGGGTGTTACAGTGACATATCATAACCAAGAAACCACATGTGTGTGCTATGCATGCCAAAACTAGTGAGGAAAACCTACATGCAACTTGGTACCTACAAGAAACACTACTGTAGTTGTTGATCCCTATGCCCTCTTGCATTTTCTTGGTCTTGCTTTGCCTTCTCACTTCAAAAATCCAAGTATGCCACACCCTCCAAGAGTGCTCCAAGAAAAATCTAAGTATCTAAGAGTATGAGAGAGAGAGAGAGAATAATGAGAGAGAGCTCCAACACAAAATTGAAAAAAGGTTACCAACTGATCCTCAGAAGACTTTTTATGAATGAGACCTATATTTTCATCATTTTCCATTGGTTTCCTTCATTTTTCCTCCTCACATGCAACCTATGACCTTTCACATTCCTTTTCTCCTATTTTCCATTATTTCATATATAAAATTCCAATTAATGTCTCATCCCTTTCCAAAACCTTTGTCATTTCCTTTACTAATTTCCATAGCCATAATAAACTGAATCAACACCAATTAGGATGTTTCCCCCACCATTCATATTGGAATACATGTCCCATCACTGTGGCCTTATATAATATATTTACATGAGTTTTTAACCAAGGATTTTACAACATCATGTTGATATCACTAGTGCCATATGCCACCTCCCGAGTGGTGACATGTGTTACCTATATTTGGCACACTAGTCCATCCAAAACTATCAAATCTGCCTACCATGTGTCCCCCATACATGCATGTTATGCTAACATCATCTGCTTCCATCATCTCCTAAGGGCCAATTAAATGATGCCATGTGTCTTGTTGGAGAGGAGAGAAAAGGGTCCCTGAGACCTTATTTTTTGCCAAATTCCTTTATAAACCAAAAAGCACTAGGCTCAAGAAACCAACCTCGACACCACTCCATTGTGGTTTTTGGTATTAGGGGGACTGGTCCCGAAATTGTTCTCCATTGTTGATTTGCATGATAGATAGTTTGGGAAACCACTTCCCAACACCCCGAGGCCTACCCAAATTGCCATCTATAGTGTTTTCATAATGTTGGTGCATGGCCCGCCGCCTATCTCCCAACATTTCCATTTTATTCCCCCTTTCTATATCTTTGGTGTTTCCTTTTGGGGCTCACCCTCAATGGGCTGAGATGTTGTAGTGGGTACCTACTGGTGCCTTTATCATTGGTTGTTTCAACCAACCCTACTTCCATCGTCATCCCACTCAACCCCCATTAGTCATTTCTCTTCCTCCATGTCCCAACGTCCACTACCCGATGCTTCCGCTTTGTGTGTGATAACTATACCGCCAAGGTAAATCCGTTGGGCCATAATGTCAGGTGGGCTCCTCCTGTGGCCAATGAAAAACGTTTCCATTGCTTTATCAAATCCATGTCTGCCTGATGCTTCCATCATGACCTCCTCCTTTGTGCACTCAATAAAAGTTCCAGGAAAACTTTGTCAGGATTGCATGTTAAGTGGGTCCTTCGCTGGCTAATGAGAACTATCTTTGTTGTTGCGTGTATGGCCACATCAATCTGGTCCTCCTTTAGTGACTCCACTAAAGGACTCTGCCAACTCTATTTGACTGCCAAACTTGGTCACCACTTTGACCTAAGGCCACATTTAACTCAACCATCCAACTTTGGAGCACCTCAACTTTGACTGGCTCTACATCGCAAACCAAGAGGCCATTTTTAGACTTCCACATACTGTTGGAAGTCTCTTTCTGAGCTCTATTCAACTAGGCCATCTCTAGGAGTATATGATCTGATCTATTGAGTTAAAATATCCTCCAAAATATGGGACTCCCAACCATCATAGTCATCATTTTATGGCTTCTCTAATAAGCCTACTACTATGGTGATTCTCTATAAAATACTGCAACAACCATGGGACTCCCCCTAATATTGACACATTAAGCACACCAATGATAACATTTTCTAGCCTAGATTCCATCACAACTAGGCTAGTGGACATCAAATCCAACATCTGTTTCCACATATATCCATGCTAGACTAGTTGACATCAATGCCAACACTCTTTCCAACTGCCAAACAATGCCAACTACCCAACACATCTCCTAGCATGTCTGTTGACATCAACGCCAACAAAATTGTTTCCACTAGCCATCTATGCAATGCCAATTTTACAATAGTAGGAGGTTTGTGCCTTGCATTCAATCTCCTACAACTTTACTTGATCCCTAAAATCACTCATCTACAACTCGAGCATCTACTAGCAGCCGAGGAACTCAAGGAATTGTGAGGATATAAGGGAGATGTTAGATCTACTCTTTTCAATGTTTTTGAGGGAAGAAGTCCTCTTTCCAAGGAGGCTACCCCTCATTCATCTTTGTATAAATAAAAAATCCCAAGGGCTCAATAAGATTCAATTTTTTTAGCAAGGAAGAGCTACCAAGAGCTAGGAGCTTGAGATTGTAATTTTATTTCCTTTGCATGATGTACTTGAATTTTATTTTATGCCAATGAAAATATTATTGTTGTCTCACATCTAAGTTTGTTTCAGAGGGTTTATTCCCCTTGGTTAGGGCCCAACCTAGAGGCTCTAGTCTCTCTTTGTGTATCTTATCTATGCATTATTTTTTGTAGCAACATTTCTTTCTTTCTTAATAACGTTTTGTAGCAACATTCCTTTCTTTCTTAGTAGAAGTTTGCTTGCAAACTCTTTTGGTGTAGGTTTGGTTACCACCTCTCTTATGGGAAGTGTGTTTTAATAATATGCATTAGAAATACAAAAACATATGGTTATTTTTCTTCGCAGTTGATAGACCTTAAATCAATGGACTTTTACATACTTTGTTTTTGCACAATTAGGAGTTAAATCACATTTCTGTTTAAGATTTCATGGATGTAGGTCAGATGCATGTTTGAAGTGAGATTTTATATTGATGCAATACAATTCAATTCATCCTTCTTTCCACGTAGTCTCATAAAATTCAACTCATCCTTTCTGATTTAGTATAATTTGCTGCAATTTGGTTACTTTTTCAACATTCTTTCCAAGTGAAAAAAGGAATATTTGTTTAGTTTTCAGGTACTACTAGTGTCTTGAAGGTTGGAAAACTCATTCTAAATTCCTCCTGTCATCATCAAGCTCTTCCTCTTCATCTCACAAAATCCTCAAAACTCTGCCACTAAAAGTACATTTTTGGGTCATTAAAGGACATTGTGTGAATTTATTTTGTGCAAGGTGGGTCTCTGAGAAGTGTTAGGCTTGGAAAAATCTTAATACAACCTTCATATACCTTCATATACCCTTTTTCACCTTTAGAACACCTTTTCCACCCTCAGGATGCTCACGGATTCAATCCTGTAGCAAAACAGGGCAATCTTGTAGCAATCATGTAGCATCCTATAACACAGTGTAAACTTGATCAGATTTGCTCCAAAAGATTGATTTTTGTCTCTTATGCTTTAGTAATGAACCTTAGGCTCTAAAAACTTGATTGAGAAGGGAAAAATACCACTTTAGACCTACCTTTTATTCACTGCAACACAATTGTGAAATCATGGTTAGAAGACAAATTTCTAAATTTGAAGAACAATGATGATTTTCTTGTGAAATGCCTATGAACTCTATCACTAAAGTTATGTTTCTTTGAATAAAATGATTAAAAGGTGATTTATTAATGAAAATTAGATTAGGCATGTTTCCTTGAATTTATTCTTCTTTGGGGTTTCAAGTACTACAAGCACTATTATTGCATAAGTTAATTTCCTTTCCAAAGAAACTTTTTTCAATTAGACTAATGATCATATTCTCCCAATTAACATAGAGTTTACATTTTGCGAGTAGATTGGTGTTTCCATTTCTACAAATAGCACATCCTTTACATTCCTACAACCAGGGTTAGTTGTTACATTTGGATAAGTAGCATCTTAATTTCTGCAAGTAGAATAATGTTTACATTCCTGCAATTAAAATAGAACTCTCTCTTTTCATGCAATTTCCTTCCTTGAGTTACCTGATAGAGTGGTATCTGTATGCCTTGGTCTCATCCATTCCTTGAAAGTGGCATGAGTAGAACTTGACCTACTATGAATATAACATTGTCACCTCTTATGTTTGTACAAACCTCAGTTTGATAATTAAGCTGGTAACCTTGGGAGTCTCAACATTATTGTTGTGATATTGAGGCTCATCAAGAAGTAGGATGAAAAAATCTAGGAGGATGAATGTTATATGTGATGCAATGTAAAAAAAAGGAAAATTCAAATCAAATAGAAAATAACATTGAAATTTAATGAAAAAACAACAAGTTTAGGAGATGTAATGCAATGCAAGAAGGTAACTAAAATGGAACTGAGTAGTATGGAATTCCTTATGCAAAAAATGCAGGGGAGTACAACTATTTTATTAAATATAAAAAATACAACTAAACCTAAACCTTAATCTATTTAACTAGAAGGCCAGGATTATGTGAAGTCGAATTTTCAGTGTAGCCATAAGAGATGTTCTTGACCTGTAAGTAGAAATATATCAATGATCAATATGAAGACAAAATAATGTGCAAACATAAGTAAATTGACTTGTATTGCTCGCATAAGAATTTAAAGGTCATTCCTAATAGCAAGTTAGTATCTCACACCGACTTTCTCTAACCAATCTATAATATTACCTCGATAAATAGGATGATGAACATAAAAAACCTTGAAATATTTTTTCCCATGTACATTCATCCTCATTTTCATTCACAACTAGTATAAGATAAAATTGAAGCTTATTATTAACAGATATTTCCATATAAGAATCCTCTAGCCAATCAACGATTCGATGATGATATTTAAAATAATTTATTTGAAAACCTTTAAATTCTTGCAAAGATGAAATTTTAATCAATGCAAATGAATTATGGAGAAAATCTCACCAAAGAAATTTGATCTCATCTTGTTCAAGAACTTTGTCAAGGTTGTCAGGATCTAACATAACCATGCACAAAAGATGAAGTGCCCCAACTTCTTGACAAGTATATAAACATTTAGATGGTGAATCATGAAAAATTATTGAATTGGTAAAAATAAGAGATGTAAGCCAATAGCTATCATTAGATGTACCAGTAGGAAAATGATTGATGGGATGACAATTGTTGAAGCTAGTATGTTGATTAGATTGATCAATTATCACATAAGATTCTCCATTGTTCAAATGTAGGGATGAGTCAATTTTAGAGATCTCACAGATGATTTAGATGGTAAAATCTCCCTCTTCACACAACAAAAATTAGAAATCAACGAGAAAAATTATTTGACAATCCATTGATCTTCCTCAAAATATAATATATCATCACCTTGAACCTGTTTGCAAAATGGACCAACAACATACAAATCTAAGCAATTTGTAATAGTTGTTGATATATTAGGCCCAAAGAACCAGTTAGGATTCAAGGGATAATGAGAACAAGCTGATAGGAGATTATAATATTCTATGAGAAAAATAGATATCATGTGAAATTCAATATACATGTCATCTTTGGGGATTAATGTGCCAACATGAAGGTTTTGATCCACCAAATGATGCAAACATTTACTAGAACTAAAAAGGATAGATTGTGCCAGAACAAAAATGATTAGATTTAAAGCATACATAAGATAAATAAGGAGTTGAAGACTCACTCAGAAGTTTAACAGGAACAAATATTTTGGTGAATGATGATATTTGTCTTGATAATCAAATGACGGGCTTCAAAGCTATGTGCATCCGTAAAAGATATGCATTCCAACCTTGGATTTAATACAAGAAGTTTGCATGAAGATGAATTAATCTAAAAAAGATCTGTTGTCCGATCAAAAAATATATCTTGAGAATTTAAAAAATAAACTTGAAAACATTGAACATATTTCAAGAGCGAGCTTACATCCAGTGAGACAATGTTGAGAAATAGTTATGCGAGAAAATATGGATTTGACCTAATTCATGGATCTCATTAGGGTCATGAGAACTTGACATAACCATTAGTGGGAGTTGAAGTGCCTCGACTCCCTGGAAAGTTGCCGAACTCTTAAATGTTGGATGATTAAACTTTGAGGGTATGGTTAGATCGACATCTGCCCCTAAAAAACTGTTATTAGTTATTTCAACAAGATTATTATTGATCGGACGACAACTATTAAGATCAATAGTTTCATTGAATGTTTCAAAATCACTAAATAGATTACTCAAGTCATAAAATTTTTTAGGGTTTATAACTAGAGATATATAGATCAAATGGGTTTCATGAACAACTTGAACAAATGATTTATCCTCATCCAATGCTGACATTTGTGAACTATACGAAGGATACTCAATAGTTGCATTGATTTCTTCTTCATCATGTACTATATTCTCACCTTGTGTCAACTTAGAATCCAATTCATCAAACTATAGCTTCGAAGAGCCTGGCATATTTTCAACATCGATTGATTCACTACATGCAGCAAGACACAAGGGGTAGCAGGTTGAGGCATAAATATCTATGATAAAGTCTTCTATGATAATATTTGATTCCATATCTAGGCCTTGAAAATCCAAATATTCTAAAGAAATCGAGAGACCGACAAATGCACACGAGAATTCACCATCATCATATATAATAGAGAAGTAATTGTCATCAAGATGATGGTTTCCTAAGACTTCATCATGGTTAAGAGCTTTGATTTCATTTGATTGATTTCCATGATCACTAGGCTGTTGATTGGAAAATAATGTATGAACATCCTCTTGACATAAAGGAATTTGAAAAAGGGAAGAGAAATGGATTGTGTATCTATTTTCTTGCTCTTCCACCTATGTGATGTAATCATCTTGTACTTGATCACCATTTGAACCGGCAAATTGAGGATCAAGAGTATCTAAAGAAACTACTGGTGGAGCGGATTGATCAAGCAAATCGAGATACAAAGAGCCATGAGGTATAAATGATATAGGATGAAAGGTATCCCTTGAAGAAACAATACTTTCAATCAAATCAGATTTAGGTTTAGATTATGCACATTAATTTAATCTTAAGGAATCAAGGGATTAGTCTTCACATTAGGCTCCATGAAATCATTGGAACATTCAAAGTTTTTCTACATACGATCTTGATTATGGAAGTAGATGAAGGTGGAAGAAGTGGATCAACAAATTGATTTTTAGATTCTCGAATGTCAACTTCGACACAAGATACCTCTTCGTCTAGTAATGAAAATGAAGGAGGAAAAGAAACATAAGGGGTATCATATTCGTCCTCTAAGAGTTGAAGTGCCTCTTTACTAAGAAAGGTTGGAAATATAAAAATTGAGATAAGATTTGTTTGATTTGTAATTTGAAGATTGTTCTCATTATAGGATAGATCATTACTAGCCTGTAGAGGTTTGGTCTCATGGCCAGCAGATGATTTGCTAAGTCATCTTGCCGTTATGCAAGTCACGAGTTCAACTCTCATCTTAACCGAGGGTCGTTCTTGGGGGTTGGGTGGTTCCTCCTAGAGGTTATAGTGGTAGCCGGTGGGATGCGACCCTGTGTAATGCGAGTACAATACCACTGTCATTGCCGATTCCACTAGTAAAAAAAAAAAAGATAGATCATTACCAATAAGGGATTCAAACCAAATGCTAAAACGTTTCGTCCTATATTGATCCTTTTAAAAAGATATTGATAATTGTACCTATCAAAATATTCATGAAGCTCCTTAATGAGTTGCTTGAATGAATGGATAGAAGTGGTTGGTAACGTGTGGCATCATTTACAATGTATCTCATTAGAATGATAGAATTGAATAAATTGAAACATATGTCCTAATACAATTGTTTAACCCTTGCCATCAAACCTAAACTTTGAAAAGTCATGAATTATTTTTGTGAGGATTATTAGATTTAATTTTTTAGTAAAAAATCTCGTATTAATATTTGGGGGGAATTCATTTTAGGATGAAAGATTTAAACTAGGCTCCACAGGCTCAAATTGTCATTTGGCCATCCTTTTAGTGCCAAAAGTGTTGACACTATTATATAATCTAGTAAAACTAGGGGGGTCTCCCCAATATGAAGTCCTAATTATCCCACACATAGTTTGGGATAGGAACCCTGTAACACCCTCCTCCCACATCTAACCAAGTAATCAACCAATCAAGGTAAATATGTGACGAGAGGCTACTATGATCTGATTCAACCTCCTAGGTCACCTTAAGGAAGTGGAACTACAAAACACAACCAAATTGACCATCCACACATCCTACAAAACCTCCAGGAGCTACCCCACCTTTACAGGTGACCAAACCCTGAGGAAACTCAATAGTTCAATGACCTAGAGCCCCAGTTGCTCCCTTTCCAAGCCCTCCAGGTGAATGAGGGTCCCAATCACTCCCATGAGCCTGCCTGAGTGCGATTATAGCCTTTTTTTGCTAGTGCTATGCCAGCAACTGCAAGATTTAAGGTTAAATTCCAAGGTTAGAACCCAGTCACTATCCATAACTTCATGGAATTTATAGAAATTAAAAGAAACACAGAGACAATGATGCTAATGAAAATTATTGAACAAAGACTTGACTGGACCCCTACTAGCCATGATAGACATTTCATCAAACATGTCACAAATATGCATTCTACAGGTCATAATAATAGATATGAGCGTAGGGGTCTTTATACTTATCTAAGAATCACTAAGAGGAATTGATTCCTTATGACATTAGATGCATTACCATCTATTAGGTCAAAGATTCATTGCTAAATCATTTACAAATCAAAACATGATGAGAACCATACATTTTCATTGTCATAAAACATATTCATAACCAACATATGAACAACATAAATAATGAGGATACAACAACAATAAATTCCACATATAATCCAATACATTTACACATAAAATACCAAGGAAAATAACTCTTTTTAGTGAATGCAAAATCCAACCCGGTATAGGACTACCACGTTCCACTCGACCATAGATTGGTTGAGCCAAATCCCTCTTCAGCCAATCACCCACATGTCATATTCAAAGCATGAATGTGGGACTCAAACCAAAAGAACCATTGAGGCCTTCCCGAGGCTAAAACACCTCACCCTCATGAATCAAATCGGGCTTTACTGCAATCCTCACAGGATCACCAGGCCATAAACAAGAATGGATGCCACTAGATTTCTCGACCTACATCGTGAGGAATTTTCCTATCTCCTAGTCTCTAGGATTTACCGCAATTCATAGTTGTAATATCCCTTCCCAGGAATATTTCTCAAATACCAGCAAACCCCAAATAGAAAAACATGCAAGTGGTATAATAGCCGGAAAACTCACAGAGATGAAATAACAATAGTGCAACAAACAACAATGTATACATGAAACGTAAACAGGTACTCAAGAAATGCTAAGACATTTTATTATACTGAGCAATAAAATGAGTACAGGAGGTGATCAGGAAGATGGCACCTCTACTTGCACAAGGCAAGGGAAGAAATACACTCAAAATAAAAAAGGAATGGACTCACCCTGATCTGCATCCCCGCTGATGGAAAACTGTCGTGCTGTTGCTGCTGGAAATTGAATGAGGATTTGGAGTTGCTCCCCTCCTCAAAAAATGTTGAAACTCTTGAATCAGACTCTAATCGAGAAACCTAGAAAGACCCAGAAATCTTTTTTGAGATGGCCGACCCTCGAAAATCACCCACTTGGGGTTCTGCACAGTCCCTCAAGGCTCTACGCTGCCACTGAATGAAACCCTCCAGAAATCTACCTAAAACCTTTGCTAAAGCCCTCCAATATGCAAGGGATGATCCCCTGCTCAATCTCCCAGCACAAATTCTCTTGCAAACCCTCAAGCCAGAACTCTTACCAGAAAGAACTGCATCATCCCTCTCAGTGCTGCGCAGTCCTCCAAAATGCTGATGATCTACTACTGAAATGTTGATGAAACTAATACTGATATGCTGATGGAAATACCTTTCTCGAGTAGGAATCGAAGTCCCTTGGCGCTAAGGGTGAGATCTTTGAATGGAGACATTCAATGCACTAAATAGTGCTGCATACTAGCTAAACTACCAGCATGCTCTAAGCCGAAGCGACTATCTCAAATGCTCATAATTGAATGCCAAAATGAGGAAGCTCCTCTCTCCTTTATAGCCTTGGCCTCACTCAATCCCAAGGCCCACCTTCTCTAGCGCATTCCCTCTCTTGCCACGTGTTTCTTCCCTACTGCGCAGTCCCTCCAAGTGTCTGCATGGGCTCCATTTCTGCGTCCCGCCCCTTTGGCCCCCTTGGCTCCCCCTTAAGTCACAACGTTGTGCTACTAGGAAGTGACTTTATTCTAAAAGTGAGTTATGTCACCCTTTGCTCACTTTTTTTATTCATAACTAACTATAGAAGGCAAAATTGTGCAAAATCGAATATTCCAATTAGTCTTAGCTAATTAGGAATATTACAGTCTCCCCCAGCAAAATGTTGCTTGTCCTCAAGCAACTGAAGTGATGGATGATGCAAAATTTTCTTGCTCTCCCAAGTGGCATCCTCATCCTGTAAATTCTTCCACCTCACCAAGAATTCCTAGACTATCCTGCTCTGCAACTGCCTCTCCTTGGTATCAATAATAGCCTCCGACTGTAACACCAAATGCCCCTCATCATCCATGGGTGGTAGCTCATCTGTCACTATCACCTACTACCCCAATGCCTTTTTCAGGCATGATACATGAAAAACGTTATGAATCTTGCTGCCTTGGGGCAACTCCAACTCATATGCAACCTGTCCAACCCTGTGTATCACCCTGTATGTCCCATAAAAGTGGGGCTTGAGCTTCTCAGCTCCCTTCTGCTTCAGTGACGATTGTCGATATGGCTATAACTGTAGGTATACCATGTCCCCTACCTCAAACTGTCTCTCCATCCAACCCCTGTCAGCATACAACTTTTGCTGGTTTTGCGTTGTAGCCATGTTATCCTTGAGATCTCGAAGAATATCCTGGCTCTCCTGGATCCAAATCTTGGCTCTTGGAGCCTTGCTATCACCAAACATCACATCAGCAAAAGATAAAGGATGATACCCATACAAAGCATAGAATGGTGACATACCAATGGTCATATGATGTGTAGTGTTGTAGCAGTACTCCCCCAGATGCAGCCACTTCAGCCATGCCCTCTGCTTCCCACTGACATAGTTACACAAGTAGCCCTCCAGCCACCTGTTAACTATCTCTCTCTATTCGTCTGTCCGTGGGCGATAACTGGTACTTGGTGTCAACTCCGTCCCCACTAGCCGAAAAATCTCCTGCCAAAACCCGCCCATGAAACAGTTGTCCCTGTAACCGACGCTAGTCTTAGGAAGACCATGTAGCCTGAAGACCTCTCTAAAGAATAGCTCGACCTCTTTGAAGAAATGGTCATACTTCGTTAGTCTATCAATGACGAGAAAGATACAATCCTTGCCCTATACCATGGGCAACCCTATGATGAAGTCCATCGAAATGCTTTCCCATTTCCCCTTCAGAATGGGAAGAGGTTGTAATAAACCCGCAAGATGGTTCATCTCCCCCTTGTTCCTCTGGCAAATGTCGCACTCTCGGATATGTTGGAGTACGTCCTCCTTGAGGCCCTTCCATGAGAACCTCTCCCTGATGGCCCTGTAAGTTTTAGTAAACCCCTGATGGCTGGCCAATGGTGAATCATGTGATGCCTGGAGTATCTTCTTCTTGAGCTTAGACCCCTCAGTCAAGAAGATCTGATCCCTATAGTAGATGATCTCATTGATCACCCTATACCTATCATCTGCCACCTACCCATCCAGAATCTCACATGAAAACCTGTCCTTAGAGTACTCTACCAAGAGTCGAGCCCTCCAGCCTGTGTCCAAGCTCATAAGAGACAACGTGGCTGGTCTACATGAAAGAGCATCTGCTACCATGTTGTTCTTACCCTTGACATACTCAATGTCAAATTCATATGCTTGGATCTTGCTGATCCACTTCTGCTGCCTCTCCTATAGCTTCTTCTGCTCCAAAAATAATCTAAGGCTGTTGTGATCAGTCCTCACCCTGAACCTGTTACCTACTAGATACTGCCAGAATTTGTCCAAGGCATGCATGATGGCCAACATCTCCTTATTGTATATGGAATACAACCTCTCGTGTAGAAGGAGCTTCCAGCTCTCATAAGCTATAGGGTGACCTCCCTGCATCAATATTGTGCCGATCCCCTCTCCCGATGTGTCACACTCCAAAACAAATGGCTGCGTGAAATCTGGCAATGCAAGCACTGGGAAGCTGCTCATAACCTCCTTGAGCCTATCAAAGGCTCACTACGCTGTATCTGACCAACTGAAAGCCCCCTTCCTCATCAAATCTGTCAGGGGTGCAACAAGCTGTGAGAAACTCTTGACGAACTTCCGGTAGTAAGTACAATTACCAATGAATCCCTAGAGTTCTGTCACATTCCTCAGCTCTGGCCACTCTCCAATGGCCCTGATCTTCTCCTCGTGGACTCTTACTCCATCCACCCCTATGATGTGCCCCAAATACACCATCTCTGTCAACCCAAACTCACACTTGGAGAGTTTGGTATAGAATTGTTGCTCCTACAAGATACGCAACACTGTCTCAATGTGTTGGAGATGCTCCTCCCAAGTCCTGCTATAAATGAGAATGTCATCAAAGAATACCAACACAAACTTCCTCAAGTGACTGTGGAAGATGTGATTCATGTAGGACTAAAATTTGGCGTGGGCATTGGTTAGCCCAAAGGGCATCACCAAGAACTCAAAGTGCCCATAGTGACACCTAAAGGTGGTCTTGGGAATGTCCTTCTCCCTCACGCGAATCTGATGGTACCCAGATCTCAAATCAATCTTTGAGAAGAACCGTGCTCCTCTCAACTCCTCCATCAACTCGTCAATCCTGTGTATGGGGTACCTATTCTTCAGTGTCTTCTTATTTAAGGCCCTGTAGTCAATGCACATCCTCAATGTACCATCCTTCTTCTTCACCAACACCATCGAAGAAGCAAAAGAACTCGTGCTCGGCTGAATGTACCCAAGAGCTAGCAACTCCTAAATGCCCCGCTCAATCTCATCCCTATAGGCCTTGGGATGCCTATAGGGGGTAGTAATCACAGCCTGTATACCCTACTCCATCTCAATGGTGTGCTCAATCCCCAGTCCGGTGGACGTCCCAGCGAAATCTCCCCAAACACTATGGCATACCGGTCAAGGATGGATTGTATCTCTGGATGCACTGTCTGCCCTATAGTCCCTGACTCTGATGCACACAGCTCTACTTCCCACTCTACGTCTCCCTTCCGGAAGACTGCCTCCATCCAATCAGCCGAAACAGTCTGAGGCGAATAGGTGTGCTATCCCCGTATCTTCTCATGCCTCCCTATCTTCTCATCATCCCACTCCATCTCTAGGGTCTTCCAATCCATCGTGACCTTTCCTAGAATAATGAGCCACTGAACACCCAGTATCATGTTGGTGTCCGGAATATCGACCACGAAAAAGTGGTTAGTCAATGTGTAGGTGCCCATCGTCATTGATAGCTCTGGAACATAACGAGCACACATCATGGTCTGATCTCCTGGGACCAATACTAAAAACCCATCGAAGCTCTCTGTCTGTATACCTCTTTGCTTAACCATATGTGCATTAATGAAGTTGTGGGTTGCCCCACTGTTAACCAATACTGATACCTGCTGCCCACGTACTGTCCCCTGTACGTGTAGTGTCAGATACTTGGGAATTCCTCGCAATGCTGCAAGGGCCCCTCCGGTAGCTGCAAAATATGCACCACCTGTTGCTGGCGGTGAAGGTGGAAAAGGTCCCTACACAGCATGACTATCTCCTGCCTCCACATCATCCTCATCATCCTCTTCCCCACTGCTCTCGGAGAAGACCTCAATAAAATGTGCCTTACCAGCAGCACATCTATGTCTTGGTGACCACGGCTCCTGACAGGTGAAGCACAACTGCTTCTTCTTCAGCTCCCTCCTAGCATCATCGTCAATATGTACTCGTCCTAGATTCCCCTTTGGAGGTGGGATCCTCACATCCTTCCCCTTAGACTGGAAAGTATGTCTCTGGGGGTAAGGTGTCCGGGTCCTGGGTAAGACATCCTGTAAGTCCCGGGTCCTGCTAATAGCATCCTGGAGTGTAGCTGGTCTACTGGATCAGACTAAACCTTGAAGTGGCTCTGCTAATCCCTCAACATAAATATAGATCCACTGTGTCGTGGATAGATCTAGAACCATCATTGAGACCCTCAAGAAATCTGCAATGTAGGTCTCTGGGCTCCTTGTCTGTTTGAGCCTCGTCAGCTCAACGAAATGTTGCTCTGGATCCCTCCGATCAAATCGCTCCATCAATATCCTAGTGAACTTAGCATATGTCGTCACTGTGGAGTGTCTGAGTGTAACCATCCCATGAAACCACCAATCCTAAGCCTCACCATCCAAATGAAACGTTTGCCACCTTGATGGCCTCCGTCTCCGACATCTGGTTAAGCTGGAAATAAATGTCCAGCTTCTCCACCCAAGACTTTGCCAAACTGTTTGATGAACCATCAAACGTAGGCAAGTGGAATCTACTAGCTGCATAATGGGTGTCACCATCATGGTAATGTCGGTATCCTCTATGATGGTTTCGGGGTCTATTATCCTGTTGGAGCTAAACAAATTCTCTAAATGAGAGAGCCTCCTTGAACTCCTGCCCATAGGCCTAGTACTCTGCAAAATAATCGCCCATATGATCGGGCTCTACCTCCTGCTGGGATTCAGCTCCGTGTCCGCTCCTAAGAAAGTGGGCATGGTAGAGCGTGTAGGGTCATGTGAGGCCACCTGCTACGTAGTATCACACTGCTCTGGCAAATGATGGGATGCACCTGATCCCTCACCAATCTGAAAAACCCATGGGCTCCCACGTTGTCTGGCCTCTACTACCATGAATCTCTGCCTCGACAGATCCTGCACTGATTTGAGGAGCATATCCACAAATCTCTTCCTATCCTCATCTTCCATTGGATCCTCCTGCTCTGCATCCACCATAGGCTCCTTTTATTCTGCGTCCACCACAGGCTCCTCCTATTCTGCATCCATCACCGGAACATAGTCTCCCTCTCCATAGGTGTTCTCCAACCTATGCTCAGTGTCTCTGTATCTCCTACCTCTGTAACAGATGTAGGGTTTTCCCCCCAATGTCATAGATTTCTAGCTCCACAGGTTGAGCTAGATCTATGCTCTGATACCACTGTAATATCCCTTCCCAGGAATATTTATCAAACCCCAAACAGAGAAACGTACAAGTGGTATAATAGCCGGAAAACTCACAGAGATGAAATAACGATAGTGCAACAAACAACAATGTATACATGAAACATAAACAAGTACCCAAGAAATGCAGCAAGAAATGTTAAGCCATTTTATTATTGAGCAATAAAATGAGTACATGAGGTGATCAAGAAGATGGAACCTCTACTTGCACAAGGCAAGGGAAGAAATACACTCAGAATAAAAAAGGAATGGCCTCACACTGATCTGCATCCTAGCTGCTGGAAAACTATTGTGCTGCTACTGCTAGTGGAAATAGAATGAGGATTTAGGGTTGATCCCCTCCTCAGAAAAGGCTAAAATTCTGGGATCGGACTCTACTCGAGAAACCCAGAAAAACCCAGAAAGCTTTCTGAGATGGCTGACCCCCATAAATCACCCCCTTGGGGTTCTGCGTGGTCCCTCAAGGCTCTACGCTGCCACTGAATGAAACCCTCCAGAAATCTGCTTGAAACCTCTGCCAAAGCCCTCCAATATGCAAGGGTTGATCCCTTGCTCAATCTCCCAGCACAAACCCTCTTGCAAACCCTCAAGCCAGAACTCCTGCCAGAAAGAACTGCATCATCCCTCTCAGTGTTGCGCAGTCCTCCAAAATATTGATGATCTACTGCTGAAATTCTGATGAAACTACTGTTGAAATGTTGATGGAAATACCTTGCCCGAGCAGGCACTCGAAGTCCCTCGGGGCTAAGGGTGAGATCTCCGAATGGAGACACTCAATGCACTAAACAATGTTGCAGACTAGCTAAACAGCTAGCGTGCTCTAAGCTGAAGCGACTAACGCAAATGCTCATAACTGAATGCCAAAATGAGGAAGATCCTCTCTCTTTTATAGCCTTGGCCTTACTCAATCCCAAGGCCCACCTTCTCTAGCACAGTCCCTCTCTTGCCACGTGTTTCTTCCCTATTGCGTAGTCCCTCCAAGTGTCTGTGTGGGCTCCATTTCTGTGTCCCCCCCCCCCC